>JAKCPI010002813.1:0-138728 GCA_023213315.1 Euborellia annulipes
GATTGTTTTTTGGTTTCGCATCCCCAAAATACTGAAATTTAAACTGATATAATGATAATAACCTTTCCTCTAGAATTGAAACACCAACATCTCTTTGTAAGCTATGTTCCTTTGCTAACTTCATTTTATTAGTCTTTCCAAGAGTTCACATCAAAATTTCTAAATTTTAATTGTTTTAGAAAATTTATATATCTAATATATAGCTCTAAATATAAGCTTGTAGATATAGACAAAGTAAATCAATGGAAAACTTTTCTCTTGAGATCTTTACATCTGAATTTATAATATATTCATTTAATTCTTTGAACCCTTTAAAACTTTTCCAAATGCAAAGTTGAAATGTATTTACAAGAGTGGGTCTTAATTAAAACTTAATTAATTTCTTCAATCCATCTTCCGACTTTCTTTAAACTTTTTTTACGTTTGTTTCTCTATTGACGAATTTTGATATTCCATTAAAATAAATATAATTAAGATATAATTTTTTTAAGGTCTTTTTGGGCATCTAAGGCCATTTAGTCCTCATCCCGATTTATTTCAACCAATTCAAATTTTCTCGCTTGCAGTGGCGGCTTGTGACCGAGACCACTGGGTTGGGCAAAAACTTTTTAAGGCTTTTCAATTACTATATATTGAAAAAAAAGGAATATTTTTTTGTTTTTTTTTATTTTTTTAACTTTTATATTTTTTAATATTTTTAAATTTTGAATATTATGTTATAATTAGTTATCTTGTTTCGAAATTTGAACTAATAAATCTTCTTGAGAAATTGCGCTCTACGGGTAACACCTTGTCATCGGCTTGGCATAGGCTGCTTAGTTCATCGCCTAACCGTTCGACTTATAGCACTGAGCTATCACTGCTGTGCGATGCGCGACTGTCTAGAAATGTGGGCAGCGGAGTGCGGAGTACAGGCAGTGAATAGGCAAAGAAAATATCGCCTTTACTTTATAGATACGAGGTTCTGAAGTGTTTCAAATTTTTTTTTTTTTGCAAAATCATATAAATTAATAAATATAGTAATTATTTTATGAATTAAACTAAATATTTTTAAACTAATAATTATATAAAATTTAAAAAAAATTTTTCATTTTTTTTTTTTTAAGGAAGGGTTCCCTTCCCTTCCCTCCCTTGCGGGCCTCCCTGCTCGCTTGGGACAAGAAGCGAACCCAAGACCCCAGTAAAATATAATTTTTTTTTTTAATTTCATTAAGTTCTATTTCGGCAACGAAGGACATATTGACACGTCTCTATTCGATTTCAATTGGATTGGTAGCCAACCATTATTGCAACCCCCTCTTGGATGAAAGTTGTGTGCTGTGCAACCATCACACTTTATTTTTAAGAAACCCCTCATTCCGCGAGCCACCCCCTCCACTCCTCTTTGACTTTCCCCTCTTTGAGTAGAAAGAGAAAGCGTCCTTGAAACGCCAGTTTGCTTTTGCCTCGCCATTTGTGAAATACTCTTTTGTGTTTTTTTTAAGTGTGTTTTTTTTTTTTTTTACTTTGTGATTATCAGTGATCATTAGTGTTTTAAATAGTGCCCTTGGATTATGGAAAATTATTATTCGTCATTTCTCATCGTCTTGGTCTCACATTGCGGGGTCAGCAAAGGATTATTTTAAATGGTAGGCTACTTGTAAAGTTTGATTAGCCTCTCTCACTCTCTCTTTCTCTATTAATTCTCTCGTGGAATTGTGTATCATAAAATTTTGTACCATCTAAGTTTATATTTAATGAATATCCTATTTCTTATTATTTATTATATACATGTCTTAAATCATTTTAATAATCAGTTATTAATAGATTTTCTAAGAATCGCCATTTGTCTCCACTTGATTGTCATTTGCATAAGAGAATCAAATCATACACTTCTTCTTTAGTTCGAATCAGTGGCGGATTAATGCAATTTTGTCGGGGGGGGGCGGTTTTTTTTTTTTTTATTTAAGGACTTTGTGGGCATCTATGGCCATTTAGACCCCTTACCTATTTATTTAAATTGATTGGTAACAAATTCAATTGAAATTAAAGCCCGGAAATCATAATTTCTTTAGAATACTAGTTTTTATAACATTGTGAATTTCTTCTCGGGGGGAGGGGGGCGATCGCCCCCTCGCCCCCCCTTTAATCCGCCCCTGGTTCGAATTTTCTCCGCTTGGTGTTTCGCTGATATCAAAGTGTCTTTTCCTTTTTTTTTAATACTCCACAATTCAAAATTAATCTTCTCCTTAAATTAATTGTTTTGTTTAAATTTCATATTGAAAGGTATTTTTTTTTTTTTTTGTTTGTTTTTTATTAGACGTTTATAATATTATGTATGAACCTTAAAAATATATGTCAACAATCAAACCATCTACTATTCTTTCTCTTTCACACACACATAAACACTTCGGCAATGTTCGGCTCTCTTCGCCATAGATCGGCTTGAGCCGACAATAGAGGCAGGCGACTATGATGCTGTCGCCATCTTTGACGCCTCAGTGAGTGCAATGTCTTTGATAGTGTCAAATATAATGTTCAACACTCCTCAAACAACGCCTTAATCTACATCACTCATGACATCTCCACATCATATATACATGTATTTTAACCATTCCATTGGTCCAGCTTATCCTTTCAACCTTAAATTCCAGGTATTTTATTTATTTATTTATTTATTTAATTAAAAACCTCTTATACTCATGTAAAGATGGATTGCAATTCACGTCTAAACCAAAAAACATATTCATATTATGAGTAAATAAATATTCCTTCGCCTCTTCTTTTCCTTTTTACGGTATACCTTTTAAAATTAAATTAGCTATAGCTAATTTTCGTTGGTTCCAAGGGCGGTCCTAGCCTTACATTTTGGGGGGGGGGTCACTTTTTTTTATAGTATAAATAAATGGGCCTGGACCCCAATAAATATATATTAATCAAATATGAGTATCGTTTAAGTCTTAAATGGTCTAAGTTGCCGAAAAGATTGTGTGAATGGGAGAGTGAGTGGGAAAAAAGTGTGTGTTAAAAAAAAGAAAGATTTTGGGGGGTCACGACCCCCTTGACCCCCCTCTGGGACCGCCCTTGGTTGGTTCTTTATATTCATTTGAAAGATACAGTCAAAGCCAAGAAGAAATAAACAATAAAAAAAAATATATAAATTAAATTTCAAATTTTATACTAAAATAAACATATTTTTCTCATTTGTTTAAGAGATGATGGAGAAAAAAAGCTTTATTCTTTAGTAAGGCTTTTTTTACGATTTAATCCTATTAAATTTGATTAGGGGAATGGAGGAGAGGTGGAAACCGGTTAGATCCCTCCCTCCAAGCGTCCATCCATATAAAGTGAAAGTCCAAAGGGGCGGTGCCCCCCCCCCACTCTCTTCCCCCCACTTTGCAAGACTCCTCTCCTCCATTCAACTTAACATGCTCATCCCTTCACCAATTCAACTTCTTATGAGAAAATAAAATATTTTATTAATTTAAATTTAATATGTTTTGTTTAATAATCCATACCTTCAAAAATAATTAATTTTAAATTCTCATTAAAAACGCTTTTTAACTTGAAAGTGTTTTAATTAAATTAAATTAAATGAATCTAAAATATATTTACATCAAATTGTTCATTTAACTTTTCTCTTTATTTTATCTCTGTTATGAACTAGACTATATCGTGATAAATTAAAATAATCATATATTTGTGTAGTTCTGAATGTTTACAAATAAAATAGAAATATTAGATCTATTATTTATTTTAAAAATATAAAGTCAAGTCGTTATTCTCGTTAATATTAATTTCCCTCAAGGGCGGATCCAGAGGTGTTTCTCGGGGGGGGGGGGGGTAATTTGGAGTGACTCGTCGCACAGCACACTATTTTTTCTTAATTTCAGTAATTTAAAGGCGCATTCTGTACTTGTTTGCCAGAATATAAATACAAATCAAATTTTTAAGTATTAATTTTTAAAATTTTACGTGAAAAATAAATTTTTTTGCAAAAAAAGGTATTTTTTTCAAATCTCGGGTAAGTTCTCGAAAATGGCTCTAACGAATTTTTTTTTATTTTAAATAGGCCTATATACTTTTTACGGTACGAATATGAAATTACGATGTCTTGTCTTTGGGAAAATTCGAATACTAGTACTTTACTGATGTATTTTTTTAGTTTTTTCCAATTTTTCCAATATACCCTTTGACGATTTCTTTCAAATTTTAAATATTTCCTATTTGCAGTATACAAAACAAATTACGCTAGGTCTTGTCTTTGAGAAACTTTGAGTATTAGTACTTTACTGGTGTACTTTTTTAGTTTTTTTCCACTTTTCTCGAAATTCCCTTTAACGATTTCTTTCAAATTTTAAATATTTACTATTCCCGGTAAACAAAACATATTACGCTAGGTCTCGTTTTTGGAAGACTTTGAATACTATTACTTTACTGATGTAGTTTTTAAAATTTTTTCAATTTACTCAAAAATTCGCTCTTATTTATTTCAAACTTTAAGTACCAATATGAAATTTAGCTAGGTATTGTCTTTGGGATACTTCTGAGCACTAGTACTTTACTGAGATATATCACTTTTTTAGTTTTTCCAATTTTATCAAAAGAAAAAACCACCGAGCTCGAGCTCTGTCTTCTCGGAAACTATATTAAATCTTGATTCTTAAAAAAGAAAAAAATCATTGGATTACTTAATTTTTTTACTTTCTTTTGCCTTGTCGTTATCTCTATACGTATATATAATAGTTATATTTAAGGTATCTCATAAAAAATTCTAGATTTTGATTGAAACAAAAAAGATGATTAGTCACACTGAATATTTTTTTTTTTTTTATACAATAAAGTTTATATTTAACTTTTTCTGAGGCGCTTAAAGAAATTAATTTAATGAAATTCCTCTCTGTCTATTTTTTCTTTTTATTAAAAAGTTAGGTTGAGTTCTTTAATTAGAAAATTTATTCAACAAACAAAAGCCGACGGCATCCTTTTTACCTCTTTAATACTTCTCTCAAACTTCAATATAATTTGTATTTTTTGATGAGAAAAGACAGCAATCTCCCTTTACATTTTAGAACAAAAACTAAGCCCGGAAAAGTGTTGATGAAGGGCTGGCTATTCAGGAAGGATTTTCTTTCTTCATATGTGTAGTTCCTTCTTTGAAAAATACATAATTTTAAGTGGCCATTATTTACTGGCTGTTGAAAGTGATGAATTACTCTATAAAGGGGTTACTAATGAGATCAGTGAATTAACCGAAATATGGGAAGCAGCCGTGCTGACAGAGATAAAACCCATTGGTTATCTCTGCCCTTTAGGGTAATATGCGCATGCGCAATATATTCAAACACATTATAAACAAGAAGAAGGGGTGTGTAGGTGACATTCGAGAGCCTCTGTGCAATTAGATTTACACGCTTCACATATAATTTAATTTAATGTTCTGAGGATGAACGCTGTTAGGTCATTCGAAATATTTGCATAATAATTTGTTTTGCAGTAAGAAACGTTAGTAACATTTTCTCTAATCCACCTAATTTGACCATTCAGGCTTATTTGTTTTCCTAAAACATTGCTTCATCACTGTAAGGTTCCGCAGAAAAAAATATTTATTTGTTTGCTATAAATAAAACTAATCTTATTATTTATAAATGTATGTATCTATTGAAAACTCTTCCGGCTACCGATGCCATTTAGGGCTTTTCACGTTTCATATATTTTTATTTTTCAGCCTGTGAGTATGTTTTTATTGATGAGGCCAAGCGCCCCATGGCTGGTTTAAATAACGATGAACAAGTCAGAAATTTTTCTTACTTTGTTAGTGAAATGCACGATCAACTTGCATATAATGGGAAGTGAGTTTTTGTTGGTGTATGTCGAGGATCCGGTGGCTTGGTGCAATGGATAACACACCGATGCCCCGGAAAGGCTAAAGATCCCGGGTTCGATTCCCGGGGCGCTTGGCCTCACCAACAAAAAACATACAGTCTGGTAAATATATCAATGACTCAGTTAAAGTCCGAATCGAGGTATATAGTAATGCTAATATCATTCTAATAAAAAAAAAAAAAAACATACTTTTTTCCCATTTACACTCACACTCACACACACATGCATACAGTCTTTTCAGCAACTAGGCCATATAAGACTTTTAGGACAACCGTTGCTAATGAATATATCTATTGGGGGTTTTTTTTTTTTTTTTTGGGGGTCCAGGCATTCTTATTTAAGTCATTTGGTGTCCAAATGGCTTAAATAAAATCATCGGACTGCCTGGGACCCGAACCCGCGACCCTTGGCATTCAAGCCAGGCCCGCTACCAATTACACCAAGCCCGAGGGCTACTAATATCTTATTCGAAATATATAGATCTCGAAAAATATTTATATATATTTTTATCTTTAATATATCAACGTTCCACACGCTAATTCCCAGGAGTCCCCCACCAGAGATGATATTATCCATCATGTATTGTAATGTCCATATACAAATAATTAGTTAAGGTTGACGGAGGTATATATGCCTTTACAAAGCTCCGCCGATACCCCTTAACGTCATTAATCCATCCTTAAGAGTTTACTTAAAGATTTAAAATTTTTTTAAACTTTTGTATTTGCTATTCCAAGACAAGGACTTGAGTAATCCTTCTCTCTGTCGATTTGTACCTTTGGTAAACCTTTACATAAGCTCGTCTCACTAAAGTCTGATTTTTCATTTTTATTAAATTTAAATTAATATTTATTTCTCTCTATTTCATAATTTAATATCATTCTCTCTTCATATTTTTGATTTAATTTATCTTTCTCATTTAGTTCATTCCCTTTAAAATACAATTGATTTATATTTAGTTTATCGTTTTGCATTAAATATGATTTATTCCTCAAAAAGGATCAATAATTCCCGTTTAGCATGTCACAGAGATATAATTAAACCAATAAATGCATTTACTATATATTCAATTCCAGCCAACATTTGGTTTATCCAAAATACCTTCAATATTTAACACAATTATATTAATTATTTTTTCTTTTGTTTCAGGTAAGTTGACCACGATTCGCTGCTCACTCTTGTAATTATATTTGTTGTGAGTACAATTATTTATTTTTAAATATTTTAACGCCTCTATTCATTAGAATAGTAAAAAAAAAAATTCATAAGAATGTTAATTTTTTTTTTTACTTTTCTAATTTCAAATAAATTACATCATAAATTTTGCATCTTCTCTCCTCGATGTTGTATATTTTGCCCCTTCTCCCGACACATCTAAGGGTTTTAAATATGTTTCAATATATGATAATTAATGAAGAAAATGGCTGTATAGAACAAAATCGCTGAAATGAAGAGGACAGCAGCCAGGTAGGAAGTCTCTATTATTAAATCAATCTCCTTTATTACAAAACGTTTCGGCCACTTTAATCGTGCCATCTTCAGTTGTATAAAAGTTTTTAAAGAATAGAGGTGTTAAACGTCTGTCCATAAGTGAGTTATTTACAATAATCTATGTAAATATATTTACATTGTTTCATACATACATATTGTAAATAAGCCATAAGTCAGTTATTTACAATAGCCTAACTGTTATGTATGAAACAATGCAAATATATTTACATAGGTTATTGTAAATAAATCACTTATGGACAGACGTATAACAACTATATTCTTTAAAAACTCTTATACAACTGAAGATGGCACAATTAATTTGGCCGAAACGTTTTGCGATAAAGGAGCTTGATTTAATAATAGAGGCTCCCTACTTGGCTGCTTTCCTCATCATTTCAGCTATTCAATATATGATAATATATAAAATTTATTGACCTAACTTGATGTTTTATGGGTATGGAGATTTACTCAGAATTCGCAGGGACTTTGCAGCCTGGAGATAAAATAAAATTTAATTTCTATTTTCCGACTTTTGGGTCGCCAATCACAATCTTCATCAGGGCAAATATTGTCAATTATACATGATCTTAGGTATTTTACTATTCATTGCAATTATGTATAAAATTTCTTTTTACTTTGATATGTACAGTGAGGGACAATATTACTCCCACCCATGTATTTTCTACTTGTGATTATTTCATTGTTTTTTAAAAAAATATTATATATTTTATAATGGAAACTTTCATGGTTCAAACCTAGAAAATTTCCAATAAAGATTTTCATTTTCTTTTATAAAAGCAATTAAATAATCCCAAGTAGAAAACGCATGGGTGGGACTTAATATTGACCTTCACTCTACAAAAAAATTATCATTTACTTGCTACTCGGAGGTCTCTTATTCAAAAAAACGAACGACGAAACGTTGGCAAATAGAAATTAAATAAAAAGATTTTTTTATTTAATCTCCTGGCTGAAAAGTCCTTGTAAATCCTGAGTTTATTGACCTAATTTTTAATTTTTATTACTAGTAAAAAAAAAAATTTACTTTTTTCTAAATATATTTCAAGTGAATAGATAATTATCGTAATTATCTATAATGAAAAAGTTTACGTATTCACTGAGTTGGATAAGAAATACTGACTTGTTATTCATTCTTAAAACAACTTTGTTGGTCCTCTTTGACTTGATGATGATATCTAAATTAGGTTTGCAACCATCTAGAATTTCATCTAAGAAATATACACTAGAATAATTCGTTCCAGAATCATACTTAATAAAGCAAAAAAAACACTCGTTATGCGAAACAATAACATTCTCCCCCTCCCCTCATGACACAGACTGATCTAATATGCACAAAATCCGGAAATTACCACTCGTTATTCGAAACGTCGCTCGTTAAGCAAGTCATTCTTTTACAATTCGTTTTGCTCGTTGTTTTGAGAGGGGCTTACTAAGCGAGTTTTACTGTACTGTGTTAATGAGACAAGACCTATTAAATGATTTTATTTAAACTAAGAAGTTTGCTTTTCTATCATTCATAACATTTTTAAGTTCAATTGCTAGATTTTTGGCAAATATTTTATTGAAAAATGGCGTAGTCCTGATTATTATAATTCGATTATTTTAAAAGGAAGTATTTTGAGGACAAAAAAAAAAACCTTGTTGAAATTGGTATTAGAAAATCACAAAATGAGAAATAATAAGAACTCGTTTGTGCTGAGGCATAAATTTATTCACCTTTCGGCCATGCCATCTTCAGAGCACTAAAAAAATAATATATGATATATATATATACACAAAAAATAATATTAAAAAAATAAATAAATACCTAACAATTCTTTCGCCATTATTAGGTATTTATTTATTTTTTTAATATTATTTTTTGTGTATATATATATCATATATTATTTTTTTAGTGCTCTGAAGATGGCATGGCCGAAAGGTGAATAAATTTATGCCTCAGCACAAACGAGTTCTTATTATTTCACATTTTGTGATTTTCTAATACCAATTTCAACAAGGTTTTTTTTTGTCCTCAAAATACCTCCTTTTTAAAAGAATCGAAATATTTTATTATTAGGACAGATGAGTGTTACAGTATATTATAGTTATTCTTTCCTATCAGATATATGTCAAATGTCTCAGGAAAAACACTTATCTGTCATTAAAAATATATTCGCTAAAAGTCCTGCAATTTAATTTCATTGATAATCCACGCTAATTTTTTATTTGAGATTTTTCACCCCACATGGCCTATCTTCAGGTCTATGATACTAAACTCAATTTTTATCATTATCTTCAACTTTTCATTGGCCTTGAAAGATTTTATTTTATAATTTATAAATAATACAAAACTTAAGTTCACTTTTTTTTGCTTTTGAAAAAACTTTGTTTTTGTTCAGAAAAACTAGATACAATCTGGTTCTTATTCTTTACAAGAGAAGTAATCATTACTTTTTTATTTTTTTGTGCGTGAAACAACCCATTAAATCGGAAACCCTTCTCGTAATCTGGGGATCATTTCATTTATCCCCTTATGTGAACAAAAAACTTCACATTCCGTTTCTTACACTTCTTTATTGCCTGACTTAAATATAATGTTTAATTTAAAAAATAAAGTTCTGCAAAGAATTAGAAGTAAGAAAATAAAGGGTTTTTATTATGATTGACGTTTGCAAAAAGAAGTTTGTAATCCTTCTTGACCTAAAGCCTCTGCCCAATAATGGTTTTAATTACTAACAAAAGTTACATAGACCGTACATGACGTAAGTTAGATCTTTTATTAAGTCATTTGTTATGCTAGCCCCTCTTTAGTGTTATTTGCTGAAAGTTGATTACATTGTCTTTATCATTAGCCATATCAAATATTTTATTAAGCCCTTCATAATGAAATGACAAGTAAATTAATTTTTCGTCATGTTTATAAACCTGGATTGGTCAATATTTATGGTATACATTCTACTAAATATTGCCAATTTTTTTTTTTAATTAAATTAGATTTAGCTTATACAAAATTTGCATTTTTTCTAAAGTCCCTTTCATTTTATTGAATTTTTTTTTTTAATGAAATATTTTTCTCTTTTTATACATATAGTAAATTTTTTCCTTTGACTATCTTTTTACTTGCTCTTTTTGAAGCCTCATTAACATTTCTTCACTTTATTACATTCTCTTGATTCATAAACTTATAATTATAACGACAGACATTTTTAGATGCATAAATTTATTTAATAAACCTTTTGAATAATTAAAATTTTTTTTCTATTTTTCTTTTTAAATTCGGACCACGATTTTTCTTTTTACACGGTGTTGGTTTAATTATATCTATGTGTCCCAGGGATCCTTTAAAAGATAAACAAATTCATCCTATTCTAAAAATCCATATTTTCTTTTTTTCCGTTTGATGTCTTTTTTTTGCCCTATACTCTATCGGATTTCTCTCTCTTTTTCCCTCTCTCTTCTCAATCGCGGAATAATAAATGATGATACAAACCAATATCGATTATCGATTCGAAATTATTCATTAAGATTTGCAGCAAACTTTCTACAAACATTTCATCTATCGATAATCTATAGGCTAAGAAAAAAAGCCAAGAGAGAAATAGGAAATGAAAGATGTGATTAGAAATAATTTTATACCATACGATTATATAATTTTATATAAATGTACAATTCCCCTATTTTCTCTTGTTCCAAACTTTTCTTAAAAGAAAATCTAAAATTGTTTATTGTGTGACAGGCGGTATATATCTAAATTGACTTTGCATTTCTAGGGATGGTTGTCAAATAAATATAAACGCTATTTAGGGGTCAATGTTGGTACGTTTCTGCTTACTCTAAATATGGGTTAATGTATAAAAAAAAATATTGGATTAAAAATATGTCGATGTGAGAATTGAGGTTTAAAGGGTTGAAGTTCAAATTAAAGAAAGTGTTTTTTTATTGATTTAGTGGTTTGTGATAGTTGAGTGTTGATAATCAAATAGAAAGAATAAAATGAGCAACCAGCTAATTATATTTCAATTTATTAATAAACCAGGGCTGACGTTTCGGTCACATATGGGACCATCCTCAGGGCCAGGTTATTGTTTGAAAATACATATAATCCTCGCCAAGTTATATTGGGCATAAACAATTGCATGTAGCTTAATCATGACAATGCCTCAAATTATGTTGTTACCATACCATGGACAGAGAGTGAATTCACTCCATTATTTGATTAAAATTGTTTAGTTATAAAATATTTTGGGATATACTCAAACGACTCGCTTTTATTCGAAATGTTAATACATAATTAATACATAAAACAGAAAGCTGAAAACTAGTACTAGTACTTTTTGGCCGATTTTGATTAAAAGCTTATTTTCACGTTCTAGTTGGGTGTCTAACTTAAATATAAAATTTCAACCTCCTAGCTTAATTCCTTCATGCTTTAAATTGAACACACACAGATAGACAGACCATGTCGCGAAAACCACTTGATTGGATTCAGGGAACCTCAAAACGTGTAGGCCTATATCTATCAAAATCTCGACATCGAATTTTTGACATGAATCCAATTCTTTCTCTTTATATATATTAACATATATATAGAAGTAAGAGAAAGTAAAAACTATGACTGATGAGAGTTGCCTCTCATTGTCAGACAAAGGCGTCATTTGGGGGAGGGGGGGGGGGCAGTCATAATCAAAGAGACTTAATTCTCTCCCACTAGAATGTAAGCCTCATTAGAAAATTGTCATCTTTCATTATATTATCAACATAACATAACCCTCTCCAGGGGGTCTAATCTTTTTTAATTTTTATATTATTCTAAATAAAATATTTCAAAATATATCTATGGGTATATAAACTGTAAAAATTAAAAAGTTAATTAAATTAAATATCTTTTGAGGAAGGATATGAAAATGCAGGCAGCCAAAAATAAAACGCTCTCAATTCCCTTTGAATGTCCAGACGTTTCGGGCAAAATTTATTCGCCCATCCTCAGTCAACTCTAAAATAGAATCTTATTATATAGAGAATATGATGATAAATGAGTTTTTTGATATTAAAACTTTTTGCTATTTTCATAGTCTAGGGGGTGGGGGGGGGGCGGCGAATAAATTTTGCCCGAAATGTCTGGGCATTCAAAGGGAATTGAGACCTTTTTATTTTTGGCTGCTTGCATTTTCATATCCTTCCTCAATATATTTCCAGCCATTAAATATTATTATATCTAAATATCTTTTGGCCAAATTTTAGTAGTAATTAGTTGTAATAAAAGAAAAAAAAAGTTTGCCTCCCCCCCCCCCCCCCCCCCAAGAAAAAGTTGAAATGAAGCCCCTGCTCTCAAATGTCGCATTGAGTTGAAATTTTGCACTGAAAAGTTATTTGTTGATTGAAACGAGATATGAGAGTGGGAGATAAAGTTTAAATAAAATAATTAGCCCTATTATTTATTAAAAAATAAACAAATAAATTCAACTTAGTTTTTTTTTTTACGCTCCTATTTATTTAAGAGTATTTCGAGTAGAAAAGATTTCGGGCAATATCGCACGTAACTGGGACGTGACAATAAAAACCAATAAAACCAGCCTCTAAGCACTTCTTATTCCCTCTTATATATTTTTAATGAATTTATGTCACAATGACCAGCCGTTTTGCTCAGCTCCTCGGGCGTTAGAGGGGGTGGGCTTGAAGTACCCAAAGTACTCATACCACTATTGATCGACGCTTGACCTGGTTCTACGCATTTAAGGTGGCTTCTCGGCATTCACAAGGCATTTATTAAGAAGAATCCCTTAGAATAATTGTTTTGTTTAATAGATATCTGTTTAATTTAGTTATCAGAATGCCAACAATAAAGGGTTTTAATTAATATCACTGAATTAATGGGGTATATAATTATTTATAGGTAGGCTACTAGGCTAAGTGCTTTTATTTTCAATTTGAATTATATTAATACTCGTATGCAGGGGGATGGGGTTATAGAGAAATTCCACTTTTTCATTTTTATGTGTTACTTTTTTATTATTGCTTTCCTTTACATAATAGACGGAAGAAAAAAAATAAAGCACCCCCCCCCCCCCCAAATGAATAAATATAGTCTTTACTTTCTCTTACTTATATGTTAATATTTGGAAAGAATGGAATTCATGTCAATAATTTGATGTTGAGATTTTGATGGAAATATGTTTTGCTATATTTATAAATTTTACATTTTGCATTCTAATAAATTATCGGAACTTAAAGGCCGGTTGCATCACTTCTAGTTAACTAGCAAACTTATCCGACCGATAGAAAATCTATATAGTAAATAAAACACACTTAACCTTCAAGTTAAAACAATACTTTCTCTCTATATATTACCAGCCTAATTCATAAAAGAGTATTTGAAAAGCTTTTTAACTAATCAATTGTTAAACGATAATATGTATTTAAGCAAACTTTCTATTCATAAACACATTTAAACTGTAGATTAACTAATATGAAATTTAAGAATATTAAGGCCCCCGGGTGTGGCGTAGTAGGTAGCGTGCCTACCTCCTATACCAAACGTCGCGGGTTCGGACCCAGGCAGTCCGATGATTTTATTTAAGCCATTTGGATACCAGATGGCTTAAATAGAAATGCCTCAACCCACAATATATATATATTACTTACAACGGTTATCGTCTAAAGTCTTAAATGGCCTAAGTTGCCGAAAAGACTGTGTGAATGTGTGTGTGAGTGTGAGTGTGAATGAGAAAAAAGTGTGAATGTTTAAAAAAAAAAAAAAAAAAAAAAAAAAAAGAATATTAAGTTTGGCAACATGGCAAAAACCTACGTCATTTTGCAAAATTTGTTGCATTAAGCTGACATCTGGCGGAGATTGAGAAATATATTTATATGTCAAACTAATTTGTTTTGACCGTTTTTAATAAGATCCTTATAGAATTAATACAAATAATTGGACAAATCAACATTATTGACATTTAAATGAATATGAAAAAAAATAAGAAAAATTTAATATTATGAAAAATAAGAAAAAGAAGCCAAAATTTGACTGAGTAAGAAAAGAAAAATATTTTTGCCATAGCCACTGCTTTTGGTTTATTTTAATAAAAAAAATTTTATTTCAGCAATTACTTATGTCTTTAAATTAAAACAAAATAAAAAACAGATTTGAACGCGAGTAAAGAAAAACAGACAAAATGAAAATAAATATAAATGTCAGAGGTTAGTTTTTTCAAAATATTACTTTTTCAATAAATCATTTAATTCCATTTGGACTAGATACTAATAAGCACACCCCTTTTTTCAGTTTCAATGCATTCTACAAAGGAACTGAAAGGAATTTAAATCAATTAAAAGCCATAAAAATAAGTTAAATAAAAAATACAATTGTATAATATTACTTAAGTTTGATTTAATGAAAATTAAATATGTTTATATATCAAATATCAATCAATCAATTAAATATATTTGAATTTCTATCAAATATTGAAACTCAAATGTATTGTAACTAATGATAGTAACAGATTTTAAGATCTTAAAGGATTTTTCTTTTTTTAAATAATCTTCTCCCAGGCATAATCCTTTTATCTATTTGATAGGCCATATTCAGAGCCGCAGACGGGAGGGGGGGGGGGGGGGCAGGGGGCTATATCCCCGGGGCCCGGGCCCTTTGCGCTCCAACCTTAAAATTCTAATCAAAAATAATTTTGATAGTTAAAATTTCAATTAAAAAAATCATTTTCTTGAATTTTTTTTTCCTGAAGGGGCCCGGGCCCTTTGAGCTCAAAAACTCTCTTTTTTCCTGAAGGGGGCCCGGGCCCTTTGAGCTCAAAAACTTGCCTTTTTTCCTGAAGATGCCCGGGCCCTTTAAGCTCAAATCTCAAAATTTCAATAAAGAAAATAATTTTTTGCACATTTTTTCCTGTGGGGGCCCGTGCACCAGGCCCTTTAAGCTCTAAGCAAGTAATATTTTTCACGTCTCAGGATAGCTGAAAACGCAGATTTCAGTGTCTAATTTTCAAAAAAATTTTCCATACCCCACCCCGGAAGTCGTCTGTCCGGGTTTGGCCTCAATAAATTATGGTAACCCTATGTTTAGAAAATTTTGAAAAATTTTTAAATAACTTTTTATTTAAATAAATATTGTAAGCTAAGCTTATGTATAACTGTTTTTAAAAATTTTGTAAAAAATTTTTGGCATGAAGGCCACAATAGCCTTTTACATACCTAAAAAATCTTAATGGGTGAGGGGGGGGGGGCCGTATTATTAAGTAGCCCCGGGGCCCGTCAAGTCTGTCTGCGGCCCTGGCCATATTCATAATATTGCATATTGTATTTATCGTTTCAATACTTTGCATTATTCTGAAAATATTAATTCATCAAGATTAATAATTTGTTCATGAAAAAACATATAATACATTTGAATATTTACTTACGTTTATTTTTATTAAAAGCCTATGATACTATAGGCTATTTCAAATGTCAAGTTGTTGTGATCGAAAATTTTGAGGTTACAAAATGTTTATTAGTGAGCTTAAACAAGGGGTCTCGCCTGTCTAGTTAAAATAGGAATTTAAACAATTATTTAGGCCTAAAATATGTTTATGAATTAAGATTTTGCTAAAATGCTTTTCAAATTCTCTTTAAACATTGTTTAAGGTTTTATGAATTAGGCGGTACATATATAGATAAGAGAAAGTAAAAAATAAATTTCTTTACTTATAAATAGCTATCTGAGGCATGGGCGTACCCAGAATCAAATCTAGGGGGGCATGGTCGGTCAAATCATGTTCGTCCAGATTGTGACATAGCTATTTTTTATATAGAGGGAAAAAGTCTTCGAATTAAAGGCCTAAAAACCCTTGAGTCCTAACAAAAAAATCATTCCCCGTCGCCATCCACCAATTTTGTTTCGTTTCATCACTTTATGAATATTTAATTTAGTTTTTTTTTGCTTCTAGGGGGGGGGGGGGCAGCTGCTCCATTGCCCCCCGCTGGGTACGCCCATGATCTGAGGTATAAGGAAAGATTTGTGAAGTTAGCTACTTAATAAAGGCATCATTCATAAAAATTATTAAAATGGTAGACAGGATCATTCTAATCGTTGAACATCCACTTCTCTTATCAACAAAAAAATTATTAAAAATTAAAGTAATTAATTAAAGCCAATTAATTTTTTTTTTAACAAAAATTTTAAAATTTCCAAAAAAATAAATAAACCAGGCTTGGGTTCCCAATTTCACCCCTTTGTTAAACCTTATATCGAACATTGGGTTGCTAACTAACTCCTACTTGTACTCTTATTTAATCATATGATTAGCTTGACTAGATGTGAAAAGACTCGAATGTCAATTAGCTTGTCCGAGGGATAGCTGCCAGTTAATTATAAGTGAAGTAATCGGCCCTAAATATATGTCGATACAAAAAAAACAGGTGTGACAAACACAGAACACTACTTTCATTTACCAAAACTGAAAGTTGTGATTTTTTATAATTTCTAACAATGTTTAAAATTTAAAGACTATATTTCTCTCTATATATTACTTTCTCTTACCCTATATATGAAATATATAGAGAGAGAAAGTATTGCGATCATGTCAAAAATTCGATGTCGAGATTTTGATGGATATACATGTTTTGAGGTCCCCTGAGTCCAAAAAAGTGGGTCCCGCAAATTGGTCTGTGTGTGTGTATGTATGTATGTATGTGTGTCTGTATGTGTGGACAGATTTTAAGCATGAAGGAGTTGAGCTAGCGGATTGAAATTTTATATTTAACTTAGGTACCTTTGAAGAATCTCAAAATAAGCTTTTGAACAAAATCGGCCAAAAAGTACTAGTACTTTACTGATGTACTTTTTCAGTTTTTTTCGATTTTCTCAAAATTCCCTCCAAGGATTTTTTTTTAAAATTCATAAATGAACTATTTTTTAGATGCTCTTTAAAATGTATATTCTCATTTTGCCGTTGAAATCTTCTGAAGACCACTTTACTCTTGTTCTTCATAGGAAAGATAGAAATGGTTGCCATGGTAACGGAATTTAAATCTTTTTCTTTTTTATTAGATTAAAAATCAATTATTATTTAAATTCCCATTTTTTTTAAATTTATTTGTGTCTTTAATTGTTTCAAAGAAAACATATATGTCTCTCTCTCACTTGCAAACATTATCGTCTCTCTCTACTCTTTTTAAATTCCCTTTCCACCTTATCTTCGCATAGGCCTAATGTTAATTTCCTATAGGGATTTGTATGTTAATTTCGATTCAAAAGGGGGGTCCCCTTTAGAACTTTTACGCATTTAAAATTTTTTTTTCCAATTCTTATGAAATTTTGTATTTATTTACGATTCTATATTGTGTATAAAATGTCCAAATATGAGATTAAAATTTTGAAAAATAACCATAGTTTATTTCAAGCAGTCAACATTTAAAATGCAAGTTTGAAACTAAGGTGCTATCGGAAACTAAATATATCTCGACACAAAAAATCTGGTGTGACCAGCACGGTGCACAACTTTCTCTTACCGAAGGGTAGAGAAAGTTGTGTGCTGTGCGCCAGTCACACCAGATTTTTTTTATTTTATTTTCATTTTTTTTTTCGGGGAGGTCAGTGAGGGGTTGAACTTCTCTGGAGGACTATGTCCAATTTAAAAAATATTTCACTGCTTCGGCATGCGATATATAGAGGGTGTAATTGAAGACATAATTACTGCTGACTTTTTATTCTCTTTCATCTCATCCGGAAGATATTTTATTGTGGATTTTATGAGGCTGTAATCGTCATTTTTAAGGCACTTAGGACACACCAAATTGGGCCCTTTGTGCCTCTGAGGTGAGATTTTCTCCCACTTTCCTACTCAAAGAGGAGACTTTGGCAAATGAATTGAATTATTTGCGGCAAGCTCGAACCCGAGGAGTGTTGAGACTTCGGTCTCCGTAATCCACAGCTTAGCCACTTGCCTCCTCGATAGGGCATTGAATATTTGTTAGAAAAATTATTCAAAATATTTTTTTTGAATTTCAACAAAAATTTTGAGTAAACCCGTTTGTAAAAAGCTATATATGGTATATTTACCAAAAAATTTAACTAATATTTACTAATAAAAAGTGTTATCTGATTCATTATTAGTATTTTACCAATTATCTCAGTTTCACTTGTTCAAATTTTAATATGAAACTCTATTATTTCTAATAGGACAGTTTTCCACATAATTACTAACTAATTGCTGGTATTAGGTTATTTTATTTATCAATTAGAGAGCTCTCGCCGGCTCTGCATATTAATTTATTTCATATGCATAGCATTCTCGCCGCCGCATATCCTAGCTGCACTATTGATTCTTTAATTAAGTCAATAAAAATAGGTGTGGGGCAGCTACCATAATAACGCCAACACTAAAACTATTTACTTACTCTGTATATATTAGGGAAATTCAAATATTCATCCGGAGAAAACCGATTAAGAAATTATAAGGAAATGAGGTTAGGCTATTTTTAGTTTAATATTCAAGAAAAATAATCGATTGACAAATATCAATATAATTAAAAAGATAATTAATATTTAGGCTAATTTGGTAACTCAAACAGACTACTAATTCTCAATCATTTGACGTCCCCCCATGGCCAAGAGGTTAGAATACTTTACAAAATCTATCTAGGTATAAGAGGAGTGAGTTGAGAGGAGGCAAGTGAATAAGCAGGATAAGCTGCGGATTACGGATCCGAAGTTTTAACACAACTCGGGTTAGAGTCAGCTTGCCGCATATCTTTTAACAGTGTCGAAGTCTTCTCTTAGGGTAGGAAAGTGGGAGAAAATCTCACCCCACAGACAAAAGCTTCAATTTTAGATAGCTTAAGTGCCTTAAAAATATTAGAATACCTCTGGCATGGTTAACTCGAGTCCTGCAGAGAGGTATGGGCTGGGTGGCAGGGAAGGACTAGGACGGGTATCTCATGAAATCCATCTAGGGAAGTGAGATAGTCATGAATTTATTTAAACCATTTGGTGTAAATAAATATGCCTGAACTCCAATATGTATCGTATTGTAATATAAATGTCGTTTAAGTCTAAGGGCTGGTTGCTTCAGTTTTAGTTAACTAGCAAGCTTAACCGACAGATTGCAAATCATCGATTTAGTAAAGAAGAAAACCTTCGATTTAAAAAAAAATTGGTTTTTTTTCAGTAATTACTTATCTGAAATATAAGGAAGGTTTTGTGAAGTTAGCAACTTAATAAAGGCATCATATAAATTATTAAAAAGCCCTCGGGCCTTGATGTAGTGGTTAGTGTGCGGGGCATTTGTACCAAGGGTCGCGGGTTCGCATCCCGTCTCATGAAACAATTTATTCCAATTGGATTGGCTACCATTCCAATTTTAATAATATTAGAGACTGGGTTTAGATGGCCTTCGATGTCGAAAAATAACTTAAATGAAATAAAAAAAAAAAAAATTATTAAAAATATTTTTTTTTTTTTAATTAAGGTTGTTCGGATAGGACATCGTAAGTCATAAAGAATCTAAATTTTTTTTTAAATAAAATTAAAAATTTGAATGCCAAAATTCCTTATTATAATTTAGTCGTGACCTATCATAGTTTTATAATTGGATTAAGTTAATAATTTAATTACCAAAAATAATAAATGAATGACTTTCGACTTGAGCAGTTTTACACGTAATATAGAACTGGCAACATTGCATTCATCAACTATCTATTTTAAATCTTAAACGCCTTAAATTTTATTTTTTATTTAATATATTACAATGTTTAATGCAAATCAGTTTAAATACAATGGACGATTTGCGAGAAAAATATTGTAAAATTGAAAAAAAAAATGTAACTGACATAGAGATAAGACACTTATGTTATGCGACGTTGCCAGGCTGGTCTGACTCTCGAGAATTGCATTATTTTTAAATATTAGCGACTGTCATTTTGGAGAATTTTTTTGACTTTCTTGTTAAAATATCTTTAAAAGCGGTCGGCAGAAACTTTTGATTTTATTTTTAACATATTCCTCGGAAGTGAATTAATAAAATGTAAGTTTTTTTGTTTTTGTATCAGATGCACAGATGCCTATTTAATTCAATATGTGTGCGTTTCGTCGTTATTCCCCATAGGCTACATGTTAAATTTCAATTTTTAAAAATTAATTACACGATAACCCTGTGTCAGATCTGCTTCAAAATTTTATTTTATACGTATTTGATAGTGATTAATAACATATTAAAAAATTAGCTTTTAATCAGTTAAATTGCTTTAATGTCCGAACAACCTTAATTAAAACTAATAAATTTTTTTAGCAAAAATTTAACAATTTCTAAAAAATAAAATAAAAGTGCTTTTGTTGCTATCGAACTTTTAATCTTAACTAGTTAACTATACGATCTGGACTCTTATTTAATTATAAGACTCGAAAGTTATAGTCAACTAGCTTTTCTGATGGAAAACTAATTAATTAGAACTGAAGCAACTGGCCCTAAATGGCCTAAGATACCGAAAAAAATCATTTGACCATCTCTCTAGGAAATAAATTTTATAGTAAAGAATAAATAGTCATCTGGACATACAGTAGACACAAAAGCGTCTTTTCTCCTTCTTTCTAAAAAAAAAAAATCTTTTTTTCTTCTATATATTATTATATTTTATGTTGTATAAGGGATTTCACATGTGTCGCTACAAATGTCTACAAATGGAAAAGATTCTGTTTATTCTCTCATATTTTTTTTTTTAAGCGAAAAAGAGTTGAATTTCTTTTATATTAAATCATTTAATAATTTTTTTTTTATATTAAGATCTTGTCGTTTAAGTTTGGTAAAAAAAAATTTTTTTAATTAATAAGTTTTTTGATGTGTAAGTCTATAGTAGAGTTAAGACTAAATCTATTTGCTTAGATGTCCGATACAGAGAACAAGTGCTCTTCTTCAACTTGTCTCAAAAAGGAAGAGATTGGGGAGTTTGGGTTTGATAAAGAGAGAGAGGGGGTGAGTTTTAGGGGGAGGGTGGACAGTGGAATGAAACCGAGCTTATCTCCAGAGGGGACAGCTCCTCCCCTTACTTTCTTAATTGATGTTGTTGACATTGTGGTTTCAAAAGGTACTTCACATAGAGATTTGGATGCAAATAGAGATAAATAATTAAAGGTTTTTTGGTCAGCAATTTTATTTATATTAATGAGTGAAAAGAGTATAGGTTATTTCAAAATAAAAAAAAAGTGTTTTATGCTTTAGATCGGCGTAAATCTCAAGTGTCGTAGTGTTTTTTTTATTCCCTCCCTAGCGAAATAAATTTTTGATGAATGGCAAACAGAGAATACAATAAATAAAACTTTTATTTTTTTTGTTTGTTTTCAAAGGGAAACTAATAATAGTTTTGATTAAGTAAAATATGATTGGTTTTTATTTGATTTGATCTACTGATATTATTCTAAATTTTAGAATAATAAATAAATACTTTTTTATATTAATATTTAAAGCAGAAATATAATGGATTATTGAATTTTTGATTTCAATGCAGAGATTGAAAAATAAATTATTTTTAATTGAAATAAATAAATAAATAAAATCCGTTATTACTGTATAAACTACGTAGTATATTGATTTAATTTTATTTGATGACAACATTCTCAATATTTTTTATTTATAAATCTATTGACTCTAACCTTAATTTGAAATATTAACATTTTAAGGTTGTTCGGATAGTACCCCGTAAGGGTTTGGACCCAGGTAGAAACCAAAACCGGTTTTTTTGGCTAATTTTCAAAAAACCGAGAAACCGAGTTTTAACCGAAAAACCGAATTCGGTTTTTTTTTTAATTTTTTCTTCAGTAATACTTGTATTTAAATCAGGGGCGTATATAGAAATTATTTTCGGGGGGGGGGGGCCGAACTCAAAAAATTTTTCTGCGGAAAATTTTTTTTTAAGAAACTAATTTTTTTTTTCAAACGAAATTTTTTGCGGAACATTTTTTCTTTTGCAGAACCAAAGTTTTCCATCCTGCGGAAAAATTTGTTGCGCTGATGTCTGTATATCCCTATATATGTATATGTGTTTGGGAAATTATCATGAATACAATATCAATAAATAAATAAAAGTAAAATAATAATTATACTAAATTAACCTTGACCTATGAGTCAGAGGTAGAGCATTGGCTTCTGATATCAAGGGTCAAGGTTCGCATCCCGTCCCAGGCGACAAAATTTATTTAATTTCAATTAAATAACAATCAATTGAAATAAATAGGGACGGGGTCTAAATGGCCTCCGCTGCCGAAAAAGTCTTTAAAACGAATTAAAAAAAAATATAGGTTATATTTAAGTAATTAAAATTTTTTAAATTTTTCTCTGTCTCCGATCAAAAACAAAATGTATTTCATTATTATTCCTAATTTGTAGGTTATTCTTGATTCTTATTTTAAAGTTGATCGATATGATAAATTACATCCAAACATATTATCAATATTTTCAAACTACAAAGATAAATAAATAGGCTATTTAAATTTTTAAAAACTCTTGAAATTTTCAAGCTAGACATTAATTAACTATTCAAATTATCCAAAATTACTATAATTAATTTCAGTTCAATTTTAAATATCCATTATCTCGATTTCACTATTCCACAAACATGCAAACGAAAAATAATATCCCCTCTCAATGACATATCATCGTCCTCTAATGGAATTTAACAAGGAACTCGAAAGGTCTTTTCTAATGAAACGTGACGACGAATCAGAGCTTTTGGACGTGAAGGTTACTTTGATCTGAGACGAGTCGAAAACCACAACGAAAAGTTTTAATTTAATTAATTGAACGGTTACTCAATTTGATTTACTCTCTCTCGAAAGAAATATAATAACGAAGTTAACTGTAAAAAAATTTATTTACTTAGAGCTTCTATGTGAATTATATTCTATTAGTAAATGTACTTACCTATAATTTAAAAAAATATAGATTTTTTTTAATTGTTCCCTTTGTTTTACTGAGGCCATTAAGGGGTTATAATAAATTTATTTTATTAATTAATTGTACAGTCGACGCTACAAGTGTCTGATATCCCCGAGAGTGGAGCCTTCAACTTAGTCAACCAAAACAATATTTTTACATTAAAAAAATCATCGGAAGATTATATGTACAGTGAGGGACAATATTAAGTCCCACTGATGCGATTTCTACTTGTGATTATTTCATTGGTTTTTAATTAATGGAAACCCTCATGGTTCAAACCTAGACAATTTCCAATAAAGATTTTCATTTTCTTTTATAAAAACAATGAAATAATCTCAAGTAGAAAACGCATGGGCGGGACTTAATATTGGCCCTCACTGTACCTGGTATAAGGAAAGGACCGGAGACTAAAAGCCAGCATTTGATGGACTCGTCTCACATCATTTTTAATTAGGGGAGAGAGGGGTAATGGCGCTCACTGGGTAATGGCGCTCACCCCTGTAACTCTGTCAAAATAAAACTTAGAAAATCGCCACGGGCGTGAAATGCAAGGGGAGGGGGTCTCTAACAGGCAACAATGCAAAAGGACAGTCAGCTTGCGTCATGTGACCGTGAAGTGAGTTTCTTCGTTTGTCACCGCACTGATCTAATTTTCGGTGTAGTGTTTTTTGTCGATAAGTCCAAAATTCTAATGCTTATTAAATTTTTAATTTTACTTTTCTGACAATAAAACTATTCTATTCTGTGATAATGTAATCAATTTTCAACAATTGCAAATGATTTTTTTTTATTTCAAATTAATTATAAAACTACCGTTTGGGGTAATACCGCTCATCTGAGCGCCATTACCCCTTAGAAAGTTTTTCAGACTGTGAAGATGAAGAGCAGCTTTGTGTCGATGACAGTGATGAT
The DNA here is from genome assembly GCA_023213315.1 of Euborellia annulipes. Lineage (NCBI taxonomy): Eukaryota > Metazoa > Arthropoda > Insecta > Dermaptera > Anisolabididae > Euborellia > Euborellia annulipes. Next base: position 24,189 of record JAKCPI010002813.1, read on the forward strand.
GAATTGAATGTGGATGATGAAAATTATAACAAAAGTATTATTTGCGAAGAAATTGGAAAAAATAACGAGTTGTGGTATTGCTGCGCCATCTGTGGGATGTGGGCTCATGCTATGTGTTCAGTGTGGAATTCGCCAGATGGATATATCTGTGATTTAAGTGTCCAAAAATAAAATATTTTATTTCTAATTAGTGTTACCTCTAATAATAGTAATTAGTTTATATTATAATTATAATAATTGAAGTTGATTTCACATCGAAGACTTTACTCTATTTGTTATATTGAAAAAGGCTAATCTTACGTCCAAATGGGAATAATTGATGCTAATTTGTGATTGTAGACTTTACTTTTATTGTATAAGATTGATCTCATAATTATTTCTTTAATTAAAATGTATCTTACATGTTATATTCCAAAAACATGTTTGAGCGTTATTACCCCATGCCCTGAGCGGCATTACCCAAAGCCAGGGGCAATGCCGCTCAAACATGTTTTTTTAATATTGGTTCACTACTACTAGTAGGTCAAAGATATATGCTTTTGGTGTTAAATTGTTGATTACTCGATAATTAAAGACTTTATTACCCATCTTAATTTGAATTTATAATACATGATTTAAAAGATACACCATGTTTTCCTTAAGTGAGCGCCATTCCCCCTCTCTCCCCTAATAGATATTTCGACCGGCATCACTCCAGGTCATCATCATCAACAGTACATAAAAGTGATCTGGTGAAGGTGACACGGGCGGTTTATACACAGTTCCCAAAAATACTACTTTTAAGACAACACGACAGCTAAGCATTTTGTTTGCCTAAGCTCAAGGATTCACTCTCTAGCACATCAAGCACTTGTGACCCCGACTGTACCGGTTGCTCCCGGGGATGTTCCACATGGGGTCATCCATCCGACATTTCGACTTGTTTGTTTGTTTGCAATGATCTTGGTGGCTTTTGCCTCCCGGCTATAATTAAAAATGAATTAGGCCTATATGTTATAATCTATTCTTGAAATTCTATTTGTTGTCTGCACTTTTAGAAATTAGGATCGGGTTGCCAGTAAACTCACTCAAATATTCCTACAAAGGTGTTATTTTTTGTAGTCCTCTAATCTTCCACAACAGAGAAATTAGTTTTTATTTTTTACCTGACTACTTCTCCTATCTTCTTAATCCCGCGGTGCGGGGTCGGCGGTCCTCACTCTTTCCCTCCATTCTCCCCTAACATGTGTTTTTGCGACCAGGAAGGATAGAACAGGAGGCCTGTTGAAAATATAGAAGAAAGAGACAGACATACAAAGAACAGAACTACCTGTCCCAGCTCGGTCAGCTCGTGGACGCCATCCACCCACAAGATGTGGACCCCTGAGCGAATTTTTTACCTGACTCCCAAAATCTTTTGTATCTTCATTAAAAGAAAAAACTTTGAATTTTCTCGAAAGAATAACTAGGATTTAATAAATCCAACAAGTCGACTCTTATTTAGAATCTTTTGTATTTTTATTAAAATCTTTTGCAATCTCTCTTTGGAAATGTTTCTAGACACTGATGATACCAAATTTTTTCGTAAAGTAACTAGACTCCTTCGAGAATTTAGAGACTAGTTATATAATAAAAGTAAATTGCTAGATTCCTCGGTTTAAAAATTCCCAAGAACTCCAAAAAACAAATGGGAACGCATTCTTTCTCAAGCAGTGTCTATATCCCTCTTATTAATGGAGAGAGACGTTCAGGAAAATAAATGTTTGGCAATCAATCGGTGCGAATCCACGTTCAGTGAGTGCATTTATTACCTTGTCATTCGTTCATTATTTTTAGCCATCGATAATTCGCCTGAGGGCAAATCATATGCTTGATTTGAAGGGGAAATGATTTCCAATCAGCATTCAGTCAACGTCAATCAAACACCATCGAAAACTCTGCCAAAAGAATCGACTGGGCTTCACTCAAATTTTTATGAATTCCTCCTACTTCTCTTTTGGATTAGTTTGTTTATTTTTGACCAGAACAATTTATCTAGATTATTGACACCTTTTTTGGCAAGAAAATAAAATATACGGAAAGAAATATACTTAAAAAAAAAAAAAACAAATACAAAACTTTTTCCCCAAAAAAAACTTTTATGAAACAAGAATTAGATTGATTGTATGATTAATCACAACATATTCAAGTAGTTTCAGTATGAGTTTGGTTCCAATTGATCAAGCAATCCAGATAAAAATTTAATTATTAAAAAGTAAAACGACGCGTCGTGACGGTACGATCATAAAATAAATATAAAAAAATCTGGTGTGACTGGCGCACAGCACACAACTTTCTCTTACCTTCGGTAACCGAAAGTTGTGTACTGTGCTTAGTCATCACCAGATTTTTTGTGTCGACATGTATTTAGTTTCCGACAGTAGGGGTACATATTCGAATTCAAGGATGTAAAATTTATAAGTATGGGAAAATATTTATATTTTGTTACCATGGCAACCATTTCTCCTATCTTTCCTATGAAGCACAAGAGTAAAGTGTGCTTCAAACAATTTTGAGAGCAAAACGAGAATATACATTTGAAAGAGCATCTAAAAAATAATTGATTTTTGAATTTTAATCAAAATCGTTAGAGCGAATTTTGAGAAAATCGAAAAAAGCTGAAAAAGTACATCAGTAAAGTACTAGTACTCTTTGGCCGATTTTGATTAAAAGCTTATTTTTCCGGTCCCGCGGGGTGTTTAACTTAAATATAAAATTTCAGCCTCATAGCTCAATTCCTTCATGCTTAAAATTGAACACACACCCACCCACCCACCACACACACTCACAGACAGATCATGTCGTGAAAACCGCAATATTTTGTTTACAGACAGACACATACACACATAACACACACACACACACACATAGACAGACAGACCATGTCGCGAAACCCCTTTTTTGGATTCAGGGGACCTCAAAACGTGAAGATCCATCAAAATCTCGACATCGAATTTTTGACATGAATCCAATACTTTCTCTCTATATATATATTACATATATACATAGGTAAGAGAAAGTAAAAAACAATTATTTTATTCAAGTTGGTACTGAGAGTTATTTTATTTCCAACTGTAAACCTAAACATCAAATTATAAACTTCATCTCATCTTTAAGATTAAGATTTGTAGGCTCCCGAGTAAAAATGATTAAAAATGATCTAGGGATCCACACGCCCGCAGCAGGTCTGCATAGTGAACCACGCAGGGATATACACGCGCGCACCAGAGACACACACTTTTCTTCTGGTCACTTTCGATCTACTGTGTGTCTCTGGTGCGGGCGTGTATATCCCTGTGTGTCCCTAAAGGTTCACTATGCAGACCTGCATACCGGGCGTGTGGTTCTCTCGAACATTTTTAATCATTTTTACTTGGGCTTAAAGGTTCTTTCAATTTAGCAAATTTACTCTAGAACGTTGTAGCTAGATACAGAAATCTGATAATTAACAAGAAGATTGTACTAATCGTTCAGAGGATAACCATGGACAACTGGCCCTAAGCAATTGCATTAATTGCCCAATTACCTTCTTTATTGGTTAATAGGTTCTTTTAAATCTATCAATATAATTAACTCGACTAGAAATTACTTTGGGATCACCCATCTGGACCTCATTGGGTCCCAAGGAATGCCCAATAGGAAAATCCCTATAAGGGCCCAATTAAAACACAATCGGGAAATTCTCAGGAAAAATAAAATAACTTATAGTCAGTTTCTCCCAATTGGATTCTGTGTGGGACCTAATTGGGAAATAATTGTCCAATCAGGGCCACTCAGGACTTTGCGTGACATCCCAATGGGCAGCCCAATGAGGACCCAATAGGTCTTACATTAAAATTTCTAATCGGGAACCAGTCTATATATTAGTCTTAACTCAAAAATTGAATTTTCGGACTTTCGCCACTGGTTCTCAGATCGCTCGATTCGCCACATGATTCTCAGCAGGCGATATATTGGGATGCAAGCATATTTATTTAAATCATTTGGTATCCAAATGATTTAAATAAATATTCAGCGGACTATCGAGGGACCGAATCCACTCCCCTTTACTTTAAGATTATCACAAACGGTTGACATTTGCCAACATCTCTAAACTTCTCGATTTCGCATGTGGGGGGGGGGGGGGGTAATTCCGTGTTCTATTTATTTTTTTTTTGTTTGAAATTTTGTGTTCAAAAATTAATTGAAATTTTCCTTCTCATTTATGTCTTTATTCGAAAACAATTCGCTATATTTTATTTGCTCTTTTATTAGTGATTTAAATTTCGCATTTACAGTTATTATCAACTTAAAACATGGGTTTTGTTTGTCACAAATGAAGAGGCTGCCGGGCCACGCAAAAGAGAAATAAACCCTTCTCTTTTCTTGTGTACCGAAAGGACATTACGCCTCTCAGACAAACAGACAACAACAAATACAAATGGCTAGATACATCTACGCCGGAAGTGTGAAACCTCGCGTATTGACCGAGCAAGCGTATGCGCCCTCAGTTTATATATATGTATGCATTTCGACCTCCGTCTTAAAGCCGATGTTTTAAGTTTACAAAATACAAGATCTTAAGTTTATTTGGAATTTATTTTTTTTTTCTTTCAAATTTCTTACTGGTGTCAGATTCAGACATGCGAAAAGCTATTTCGTCAAATAATCTCTTTTTATAGAAGAGTGTATTTGTAAGCTTTTCTTTATTATCTCACTTCTTTTTCCTAAACATATCAAAAACTACATAAAAAAGAATGCGAACATGCCGTGAATGAAACTTGTTAGATTTGGAAAATTACAAAGATAATGATTAAGATGAAACATGAAGATTGTGATAAAATATTTTTTAAGATAACAAATTTATGAGTTGAGTTTGTGTTTGATTGGCAAAAATTGCGCCCCCTGGAGTCGAACCAGGACCTCCACGCTTTCGCGGCGGGTGTACTAGCTTTATCCTTGGTCGCAGGCCCAATAAACACAAAATCTTGCATCCGCCTATTATACTAATGAAATTTTAATTTTATTTGTAAAATAGGCGGATGCGAAATTTTGTTTATTAGGCCGGCGACCTAGGATAAAGGTAGTCCGCCCACCGCGAAAGCGTGGAGGTCATGGTTCGACCCCAGGGGGTGCAATTTTTGTCCAATCAAACACAAACCTATCTCGCATATCTTAAACGATTGTCTTATTTACAGTCTATTTGAGCGTTGATTGTGAAAAAATTTAATTTTGACTTTCTCTTACTTATATATGTAATATATAAAGTATTGGATTTATGTCCAAAATTTGATGTCTTGATTTTGATGGATATACACAATTTGAGGTCTCCTGAGTCCAAAAAAGTGGTTTTCTCAAAATGGTTTGTCTGTGTGTGTGTGTGTATGTGTGTGAACAAAATATCTCAAGTTATGAGGTTGAAATTTTATCTTTAAACTTCCCCCTGGGAAGTGACTCGAAGCTTTTGAACAAATCGGCCAAAAAGTACTAGTACTTTACTGATGTAGTTTTTCAGTTTTTTTTCGATTTTCACAAAATTTGCTCCAACCATTTTGATTAAAATTCAAAAATCAATTATTTTTTAGATAAATATATATTCTCATTTTGTTCTCAAAATTATTTGAAGCACACCTTACTCTTGTACTTCATAGAAAAGAGGAGAAATGGTTGCCATGGTAACAAAATGTAAATATTTGTCCGTTTATTACTAATATCGGCGGAAATAAACATACTGTATCTCCGACACAAAAAAATCGGGTGTGGCAAGCACAAAACACAACTTTCTCTTACCAAAGGTTTTTTTTTTTAAACAAAGCTCTACCTAGTTAATAAAATTTTGTTTTAAAAGGCCCTAATTACTACTACTTGACCCAAAAATATACAAATTGAAGAAATATTGACATAATTTTAATTAAATTTAAATATCACAGTTTTAAATTATTAAATAGATTTCTTTAGGATTTTTCTTTGTCTTCTTAAAGCAATTCCTCGAATTCTTCTGTTCTTAACCTTTTGCTTCTTTTCTATCTTCCTTTTCTAACTAGAGGGTATACGATTTGTCTTTTGTCAAATGGCGGAATGTGCAAAAAAGTTACCTCTCGGAAAGATCACTTATTCGTTTATACTATATTTCTTACTGAAACTTTTTTTTCCGCACATAACAAGTCTGTGTGTGTTTTTTTTGTTGGGTTGTGTGAAGGGAGAGCGAGCGAGTTAACTAGCATAAAATTTTTTTTTTACAAAAGTTATTTTATTTCTACAAATAAATAATAAACTCTGACTGGAGATTTTTCTTTTTTTTTCACTTTGATTTGACAAATTATTGGAAAAATATTTTATTTATTTATTTTTTTTTAAATAAATAGCCTAGATATTTTTTGACATAGGCTATATATACCGTATATAAAGTCACCAGGGATTCAAAAGCAAGTCACTTATTGTAATACAAGTAGAAAGCCCGCCTTCGGACCCCCTGGACCCCCTTGCTCGCCTTCGGTGAATTTATTCTTGCTTACTTTTTGGAAATTTTAAATTTCCTTCTCTGACTTAGTTTTAAATTTCCCTCTTTGACTCAACGTCCTTTTATTCTGGTCACTCAGCGCCCTGATAGGCACATACTCACAGGGACAGGAAGTCAGTGGCCTAGCGCTTTATATATATTGTAATAATGATATTCAGTAATCTACACAATTGATTTAAATAAAATAAAAAATTAATACAGTAGAATCTCGTAATTAAGGTTGTTCGGATAGTACATCGTAAGTCATAATAGAATCTAAATTTTTTTTAAATAAAATTAAAAATTTGAATGCCAAAATTCCTTATTATAATTTAGTCGTGACCTATCATAGTTTATAATTGGATTAAGTTAATAATTTAATTACCAAAAATAATAAATGAATGACTTTCGACTTGAACAGTTTTTCACGTAATATAGAACTGGCAACATTGCATTCATCAACTATCTATTTTAAATCTTAAACGCCTTAAATTTTATTTTATTTAATATATTACAATGTTTAATGCAAATCAGTTTAAACACAATGGACGATTTGCGAGAAAAAATATTGTAAAATTGAAAAAAAAATGTATCTGACATAGAGATAAGACACTTATGCTATGCGACGTTGCCAGGCTGGTCTGACTCTCGAGAATTCATTATTTTTAAATATTAGCGACTGTCATTTTGGAGAATTTTTTTGACTTTCTTGTTAAAATATCTTTAAAAGCGGTCGGCAGAAACTTTTGGTTTTATTTTTAACGTATTCCTCGGAAGTGAATTAATAAAATGTAAGTTTTTTTGTTTTTTGTATCATTTGCACAGATGCCTATATAATTCGATATGTGTGCGTTTCGTCGTTATTCCCCATAGGCTACATGTTAAATTTCAATTTTTTTAAAATTAATTACACGATAACCCTGTGTCAGATCTGCTTCAAAATTTTATTTTTATACGTATTTGATAGTGATTAATAACATATTAAAAAATTAGCTTTTAATCAAGGAAAGTGCTTTAATGTCCGAACAACCTTAAATTCTCATCTAATTATAAATTTGAAACTTTATTTATTCTCCGTAAGTGGTATTGATGAAGTTGGTTTATTTGAGAGAGAAAAACGATAAATTTTCAGCAATTTTGTATTAATTTACAAGGTGATGGAAATGTTGCCTTGTAAACAATAATAAAAAATTGCTGAAAATTTAGCGTTTTTCTTTCTCAAATTAATTTAATTATCTATAATTAGATGAGAATTTAATTAACAATTAAAAAACTGATCTAATAAATTATTTGTTGCTCTTTCACTTTCACTTAGCTATATACGGTATACTAATACTGGCATATAGAAAGAATTGCAGATTTTTTTTTTCATGAAAATGACCTCTCGATATTTGGGTTGATTTCTTTGATTAATAATTCTTAAGATTATCCGTTTTTTTCTTAATGACAGATTAAAAAAAAGAAAACTAATTTCCCTTGGGCTTTTCTTGTCACATGATTGCAGTCTTGACTAATGGCTCTTGCTTGCAATGAAATAGGGCTGAATAGTTTCTACAGGGAAAAAAAAATTCTCTTCATTATTTACTGATGATTAAAAAAAAGAAAAAGAAATTTTTTTTTCACTCATAACAAATGAAAATCAATCAAATTAATTCCAATTTGAATTCTGATTGTTCTATTCCAATTTCCGAATTCGAAATTGACCGTAAAGGGGGCAAAATGATCGAGCGTAATTGACACTCACCATTGAGTGGCAATAGCAATAAATTAAATGAATTTTATCATTAAAACACAATACTACTCGACAAAAGAATTTAATTATTGAATTTTATCCAATATAGCCAATAATATATCTTTTTCTTAAAAAAAAAATTCTGTTTTTAATTAAATCCCATTCCTAACATATTTTTCTTTTTTAGTAAAAAAAAAAAATTTGTAAAATGGCAAAAAATACATCTCAAAAAAAAAGAAACATTTTCTGCTTGGTTACCCAAAGCTCTTTAACCCTGCCACTCTTTTATTTATTTATCCGTTGGGACCTAAGCCCACAAACTCCAAACTCTATTCTGGAATAAATGAGGAGAGGATGTTAATCATGTTCCTTCCACCCTCTATTTTGAATATTAACTTCCTTATAGAAATGAAAATTTTTTAATAAATATAAAAATGAAGAGAATAAATTTAAAAAAAAAATAATAATAATAATTCTTTTGTTAAAGTGGTTCAGGAGCCACGTCTAAACGTACTTTAAAAAAAACTAGACTATTATAAGGAATTTTTCAATGAGGTTTTTTTTTAAATGAATTAAATTCATAAGAGATTGATTATTGGGACATCGAGCTATAATTTTTTTAATGACTTATTAAAAAATTATCGTAATTAATTTTTTTGTTATCAAGCAAATACAAAAAAACAATCAGTCCCAATAATCTTTAATTTTTTTAAAATTTAAAAATGAATTTATTGTTATTATTAATCACATATTAATTAAGGAATTTTTAAAATAAGCTTAGATGATTTATTTAAAATTCAACTGTCAAATTAGTTCAGCATTCTTGCAATAGATGGCAGGTTAGTCTAACAGCTGACCCCTTTTGGTCTATATCTGGCCTATATTTATATATTTTTATGCTTTTATAAAATATATATAATATATAATAACATTTATAAAGTATTTATTGTTAAAAGATCAATGAAAATCAACCAAATGCATTAAATATTATTAGCTACCATTTTGACATCTCTTGGCAAATTTTTGAATTACTTGATATTTGGTCATACTTTTTTATGACACACAACGCCATCTTAGCGGGAAAAACATGCTTAACCACTTCGCTCCCGTAGCCCCTTAATTAATTTGGAACTAGCCATATAACAGACTTGCTAAATTTATTATTAATTCACTTCGGTATTAAAAGTTTATAACAAAATATTTTATTAATAACCTACTTATAACAAGAATTTTCAATTAATTTATTCTAAATTAATTATAAAATATTTCACTATGATATTAGCTAGAGAACTTCGACTTCATTATTCATTATCAAACTTTTATAAATTAAAATTTTTTTAATATCATTCTTTCATTCCTTTTTTTTTTTATAATTGATGAAAAATCGAGAATATTTATTTTTTATTTTCATTTGATATACATTTTTTAATTAAGAAAGTTTTTTTTATGGGGATCTTAGGTTTAAGCCAGCGTTTTCCAAACTGTGAGGCGCGCCTCCCTAGGGAGGCACGGACTAGTCTAAGGGGAGGCGCGAATCTTGGCCACCAAAATCAATTTTCCAAATGATTGCTAGTTTTATAAATATAATAATAAAATTTAGAAGATTCTGGGACGGAGGTTTTCCTTAATTAATATGAATAAATAAAAAAAAAAATTTATTTTTTATTTTTATTCTTATCATCAACATCTAAAAAAATTTTTATAGAAATTTATATTTTAGTAGGCCTATTAAAAATTTTTGTTTTTGTATTATTTTATTAAATGTGTGGGGGGGTTGATACGATTAAATATTTTTAAGGGAGGTTAAAGTTTGGAAACCACTGGCCTAAAGTAAGACTCATTTTAGAAAATTATACTTGTGTAAAACCCAAAGGCGGATCCAGGGAAGTTTTTCAGGGTTTTAATTTTTTTCTGACTAGACGCGAAGCTCGCCGAAGGCGATAGCATTGTTAATTATTTTATTTATTAGGATTGGATTAGGGGTTGAAAAATTGAAAAAAATGTTTTTTAAATTTATTTTAGCTAAATCGAAGCCAAATAAATAGAAAACATTCAAAAAATAGAGTTGATTATTATTTTATTATATTAAGGGTTGATTAGAGGTGATAAAGGGTTGATTATTTAAGAAAGGCCTTGGAATATTCCAATTCACTTGTTGACATTCTTTTCCAGTTCTAAATATAGTTAGATTAGAGCAAAAGGTATTTTTTTACTTTTAATAAAAAGGGAATTGATATGCTCATCAATTTATTCCTATACAGATAAGAGAGTCGAGTTTCTCGTTCAGTCGAGTGTGTGGCCTGGCTGCAGGCGCGCCTAGCTGCTCTGTTTTTTAGTTTAAAGTGAATCAAAGTGAATAATTAATATAGTGTAACCCCCCTGACCTCACCGTCAATCAGCACACCCTCTTGAGTGTCTTATTAAAGGTAATTATTAAAAATTTTATCGTTGAAAAAAAAAATGATATAAACAAATAATTTGATTGCGAAAAACGATTATTTTGGATATGAAATTAAATATTTTGTATTTCACTAACAAGTAAGGGTAGAGGGAGAATATAAGCTGTTGAAAGCGGGAGGGGGAGTGTAGGTGTCATTGAAAAAAAAATTGGTTTTTTATTTTTTATCTTTTTTTTTTAAACACTCACACTTTTTTCTCATTCACGCTCACACTCACACACACATTCAAACAGCCTTTCCGGCATCTCAGGCCATATAAGACTTTATACGATAACCGTTATTAATTAATAATATAAATATTGGGGGTCCAGGCATTTCAATTTAAGCCATTTGGTATCCATTTCGGACTACCAGGGGTCCGAACCCTCGACGTTCGGTATAGAAGGTAGGCAAGCTACCAACTACACCAAGCCTAAGGGCATTTTTTTATCTTTTAAGTCACTATTATTTACCATTATATTCTTTCTATTTGGCCTATATTTTTATTAATTAAATTTCCTTAATATACATTTACTCAGGGGTGGATTAAGGGTTGAGAATTAAAATAAAATAATTTCAAAATAAAATTAAAATTAAAATAATTATTTATTTATAAATGTATTCAAATTATTTTGATAGTAATTTTGCGGTGAAGGCTTGCATTTCCTTGAGGGGGGGGGGAAGGGTATGAAGGCATTAACCAGGAGGGTTAATGCCACACCCCCTATAATGCACAAATATATTAATGTTTTGTAATACTTTTACTAAAAAATAAGTGCATTCCGTTTGAGTTAAAGTTTATATTCAATTTTTAGCAAATAGCATAGTGGGATAGAAACATTTTAATTTCATTCTAAAATTTCTTATTTCTGGGGCGGAATCAATTTTTGAAGATTTCAAAACTTTAAAAAAAAAAAAAACTCTCACACTTTTTTCTCATTCACACTCACATTCACACACACACATACACACAATCTTTTCGGCATCTTAGGCCATTTAAGACTTTAAACGATACTCGTATTTATATAATATATATTTATTTGGGGTCCAGGCATTCTTATTTAAGCCATTTGGTATCCAAGTAGCTTAAATAAAATCATCGGGCTGCCTGGGGTCCGAACCCGCGACGTTTGGTATACGAGGTTAGCACGCTAACCTCTACGCCAAGCACCGAGGGCTTTCAAAACTTTCATAAACAGATAATAATAACAACAATAAATTCATTTTTAAATTATAAAATGATTATTGGGACAGATGGTTTGTTATATTAACTTGATAACAAAAAAATTAATTTCCTTAATTTTTTTTAAAAAAATTATAACTTTCTGTCCGAATAATTCCTTATGAAATAATTCATTAAAAAATAAAAACAGCATTGAAAAATTCCTTAATATAGTCTAGTTTTTTTTTAAAGTAGGCCTACGTTTAGACGCCGTTCCTACACGCCCTTAAAAAAAATTTTTAATTTAATTATTTTTATTTAATTTATACGTAAACTGAAATCAATCTTTACATTGACTGAAATTAATCTTTACATTTTTGTTTCAGGTAAGTTACCTCACCTTCCTTCGTCATCTTGTGTTTACTAAAATTTCGTAAGTTCATCTCTATTGATATTATTTATTTTATTTTTCTTTGTTTTATTTAAAAAAAAAAAAGACCAAATTTGCTTAATCTATTCCCCCCCATCTTTTACATATAATATATAGACATCCGTATTTTTTTTTTTACAATTTCAATTTAAAAAAAATACAGGTACACTTTTTATTTAAATATTCATTCTTAAAAAATTCATAAAAAGAATTGATAAAATTTTATACTAATCTCGAGAATAATAAAAATGTAAAAAAATACTCCAGGTTATGTATAAAAAAAAACTTATGTTATTGGAATCCCTAAGGAAAGGAATAAACCAAGTCTCATTTTCCTTCATGGGAGTGTAACTATGAAATATGTGCTCAATTGAGCTCTCTAATAGACCTACACACTATACACACACCTCTATCTCTCTCCCTCTCTCCCTTTTCTGCGTACCTTAGGACAGATGTGACGTCAGCATCCGGTCGTTATGGTAACGAGGAATGTTTCTGCCTTAAGGCTATTCAATTAGACATTGAATTTAATGACTTAAATTCAAATTGGACTTGATGAGAGAGGATGATTATATCACCATAAATCACTCTTTCTTTGCTTGCTTCTTTTTTTCGCTCTTGGTCTATATTTTATTATTCTTTTTAAGATTTTTCAAAAATTGTAAGAAAAATGATTGAATGATGATTGATTTGTTTATTGAACGATGAATTTTAATAATGTCGCCTGCAACGTTCTCTCATAGGCAACTCATGACGCTTGATTGCTTTTTTTTTTAACACTCACACTCACATTCACACAGTCTTTTCGGCAACTTAGGCCATTTAAGACTTTTAACGATACTCGTATTTATATCAATAATATATTTGGGGGTCCAGACATTCTTATTTAAGCCATTTGGTCTCCAAATGGCATAAATAAAATCATCGGACTGCCTGGGGTCCGAACCCGCGACCCTCGCTCAATAATAATAATAATAATAATAATAATAATAATAATAATAGATGTCTTTATTTTTCTTGACATTTTACATTAAACAAATTTAAATAAATAAATTGTTTTAAGACCTTCGCTATAGAAGCTAACCCCTACATCAAGCCCGTGGGCACGCTTGATTGCTTTGGTTGAGGACTTTTAAGAAAATAAATACAAAATATATTTGAAATAAAATCTCTTTTAGTAATAAATTTTTTTGGACTTCGTTTTTACCCTACCTTCACTTCATATAGCCCAAATTTTTTTCAAACTCGAAATTTCGTCTTTTTCTCATTCCTGAATTAACATTCAACTTCTTTTTCTCGTAATTTTTTTTTTTTTTTTGTTATAATTACCTAACATTCAGGTACGTAGTCGGGGAGGGAGTTTAGCCTCCGGCCTCCCCCCTTCCCTGAAATTGTTTCATTTTCATAATAATAAAATTTTTTTACATGTGTCTAATTGGAACTCTTTTCATTAGTGAGACGTTACCGTTTACTTTTTAAATGAATGTCATAGAACAAAATTCTAATACCCCTCCATTTTCAAAAAAAATTTAGTCCCGCAATTCTAATAACGGGCCTGCTAACACTTCCTCCTCTGTAGTCGAGAGATTGGAGATATTGCTACTATATTCTGTACAATTATGAAATTGCGCTGTCTCATCTTTGGGAAAATTCAGGCAATAGTACTTTACTGATGTACTTTTTAGTTTTTTTCTGACTTTTCTCGAAATTCGCTTTGACTATTTCTTTCAAATATTTCCTATTTGCCGAATACAAAACAAACTACGTTTGATCTAGTTTTTAAGAATCCTCGAGTTCTAGTACTTTAATGATGTACTTTTTTAGTTTTCCCAATTTTATCAAAAGAAAAAATCTACCTAGCTCCAGCTCGGTCAATCTTGAACTTAATAATTATATGAATTTTCTTCTTCACGAACCCAAACGTGATATATATAATTGATTATTTATTAATTCGAATTATTTTATTGTTAATCATTGCAATACATTTTTGTATATAAATAAGCTAGGCTATATAAAGCCTATACAATTTTTTTTTAACAAAACTACCCTTAAACTTGACATTAACTTATTAGTAAATTATATATATTTATTTATTATAATGATTTTTGGCACCAACACCGCAGATTTTTCGAGCCTTATACATTTTTTTAATGTATTAAGAACAACAAAAATTATATATAGACAACATTTTCACTAACTCATATCCTTTAAAGATTATGAGATTAAAAAATATAAATTTTAAAATGTTTTTTCACCCCTGGAGGCGCTAATTAGCCAGGTTAAATCCATTGGGTGATACTCAAACTCAAACAATCAATTCCATCCCAATTGATTAAAAAAAAATTCCATTTCTATTTATTTTCATCTATATTTTATTTTATTTTCTATCGTTATACACCTACACGGCTCTCCACTTAAAATAATTTTATCAAAAAGCTTTACACTCACCTTATATTCGACACTCGGTTAATAATAAATCTCTATACTACGAAGTGTTTTCTTTTCCTTTTATATAAAATGAAAAGTGTTTTCTGATTTCCGTCCTTTTATGCTTCTTGTTATAAATTCTCTCTTCTATATTAGTTATCTCTTTTTAAAGTTGATACTTGCATTAGTGCACTTACTTAAATGCATCTTTTCATTCTTTATTATTAAACAACACACTTTCTCTTTTGAGAGAGAGAGATAGGCTAATTAAATTTAGCTATAATTAAGAAATCTCCTTTCTGTTCTGGATATAATTTCATTAAAACATTTAAACAAATATTGTTCTATATTATTAAAATAT
Source organism: Euborellia annulipes (assembly GCA_023213315.1). Classification (NCBI taxonomy): domain Eukaryota; kingdom Metazoa; phylum Arthropoda; class Insecta; order Dermaptera; family Anisolabididae; genus Euborellia; species Euborellia annulipes. The sequence continues at coordinate 39,235 of JAKCPI010002813.1, forward strand.
TTAAATGAGGATATGAAATGTTCAACCTGCTTACCTTTCCTATCCTACCAACTAAAAGTCTATTTAAATATTTATATTGTAGAATTAAATTTTAATTGTGAAACATAATTGAGTTTATAGTCTATTATCAAACTAAGAAAGTTCATTTTATGATTTTAGAATAGTGATTTTTTTCTTTGTTATCTGGATTTCAATATATTGACTCTTAATTTCGAGAAAAAAAAATAAATAAAATCATAAAATAAAGGATTCGTGGGAGTCGAACCCATATTCTTATCTGTACCTGAAGAACTAAAATTGATTAAAACCACACTTCGCTTTTCCAAACAGCACCCAGAGAAAAAATGAGGCACTCGCGGTAGTCGAAACCCACACATTCTTCTATCCAATAATTTTAACCGATTGGCAAACTGACGGTTTGGGGGTATGGTTAACCAAATTTCGTCTCTATTTCTCAGCTAAATAAGACAACAAAAAAATCTTAATCTCGTTAGTTTATATGTTCGAAATAGTGGCGTTGAGATGTATAGATATGGGCAGGAGCTGCCAATAAATAGACTCTGTATGCAGATTCAATCATCAGAGACGTTTCGGTTCCTTTTATTTAAGAACCATCTTCAGTCCTTAGTATAATTTGATTTGATTGAAGTGTCCACCATACTTCATCACGAGGTGTTTAATGTTCATTGTTGACCTTCAAGTTGTTGTAGTTATACTGCAGATACTGTAGATATGTTCGAAATAGTGGCTGTGAGATGTATATATAGATGGATAGATATGGGCGTTAGTTTATACTGTATTTTAGGTTAAGAACATCCACGGTCGCAAATCAGAATGGGTTCGATTCCCGCGAGTGCCTTATTTTTTTATTTACAAATTTAAGGAAATTAATTTCAAATTGATATTTTTTAAATTTGTAGAAAAAATTCTTCTTATCTGAATGTTCAATAAAATTGTTTGATTTAGAGGATCATTTAAACAAAATTTTATTAAGCTTAATTGAATTATAAAAAAAAAAATAATTAACCAACCTCGTCAATTGGTCGATTGCCCCCCCCCCCCCCGGAAGGGGATTTTTATTTTGAGGATGGTAACTTATGTCTTTCATGATTATTAGTTTGATTATTTCAACATTTCTAGTTTCATTCATATTCCCCTATCCTCAAATTCGTTTCTTTGAATGAAGTAGAAGATTCACTGATAGCATGTAATTAATTTAATTACAACCTTAAGTGACTCAACAGTTCGAATTTTTTTCTATTTTCGGGTGATTCCCCAATTTTTGAGTGCGAGAGTAAAAATGATACACACGCCCGCAGCAGGTCTGCACAGTGAAACTTGAGGGACACACAGTAAAATCATTAAAAACGATCGAGGGATACAAACACCCGCAGCAGGTCTGCATAGTGAACCTTTAGGGACACACAGGGGTATACACGCCCACACCAAGGACACTTAGGGATACACACGCCCGCACCAGGGACACACAAAGTAAAATCATTAAAAATGATGAGGGATACACACGCCCGCAGAAAGTCTGCATAGTGAACCTTGAAGGAAACAGGGATATATACGTCCACACCAGGAACACACAGGGATACACACGCCCGCACCAGGGATACACATTTTTCTTCTGGTCACTTTCGATCTACTGTGTGTGTCCCTGTTTCCTTCAAGGTTCACTATGCAGACCTGCTGCGGGCTTGTGTATCTCTCGATCATTTTTAATCATTTTTACTCAGGTGAACCCCTTCAATTAATCATAATTTTTCTAGTCGTTTCTTAATTAAAATGGATATACAATTAGACAGGTCTTATTGATAAAGGTAAAAATTGATTTTATTTCCTTTCCCATAAAAGTATAATATTTATATCAAAATCACTTTTGAATTGAAATATGCAAAAAGACGGACATGATAAATTGCATCCATTCAAAGGGCGGGAAAGGGCAGAGGTCCGATGAAAAGTGAGCGATCAAAAAAAGAGACAATTTTCCAACCATATATAATACAATTTACGAATCTTTAATAAAATTTAAAAATACACGGAATATCATAAAAATACACATTATTATTTGAATATAATAAAGAACAACAATAAATTTATAGGAACTTATTACTTATAAAGTTTAATCAGAATTTATAATGGTACATTAAAAGAGATTTAGAGGGAGAGGGTTATGGGGTCATCACTCAATAAAAGGCATTACCGAGGTATATGATTTTTGCATTGTATCCTACTAAAGGGTGTGTAAGTTTAGAAAATAATTTATTAATACAGAAGGCCTATAGAATATGACTCTAAAAAACTGTGGCTCACATTTGAGAGGGTTTATCGTAAATTAATACGCTGAGCAGAGCAGCACAATTCTGTCAATTTGAACTTAGTTTTTTTTTGGCCTGGCTTTCTCAATCTACTTGACAAAATTATGCTCCATTGTGTATGACTCCCCGGACTTTAATCCCCCCATTGGTCTTTAGAAATTAAAAATTTTATTTATTCATCTTTTTACTGTAGCATACTTCGTTTTTACTTTCTGTTAATATATAAAGATAATATAAAAATTCGATGTCGAGATTTTGACAGATATACCCGTTTTGAGGTCCCCTGAATCCAAAAAAGTAGTTTTCGTGACATGGTCTGTCTGTCTGTCTGTCTCTGTGTGTGTCTGTGTTCGATTTTAGACATGAAGGAATTGAGCTATGAGGATGAAATTTTATATTTAAGTTAGACACCCCCCTGGAGCGTGAACATAAGCTTTTAAACAAAATCGGCCAAAAACTACTAGTACTTTACAGATGTACATTTTCAGTTTTTTTTTTTTTATTTTCTCAAAATTTGCTCTAACGGTTTTGATTAAAATTCAAAATTAATTATTTTTTAAATGCTCTTTAAAATATATATTCTCATTTTGCCCTCACAATTGTTCGAAGCACACTTTACTCTTGTACCTCATAGGATAGATAAGAGTTATATGTTCCCTTTCACATAACCCTTTCTACTTGCAGCAACATATTATTTACTCAGTCAATTTTTATTATATTTATTAAAAAAGAAATTAGTAAATTTATATCGCCACAAAATTCATTTTAAAAATGAGTTTTCTTTGTATAAAAAAAAAACTCCAATTTGGGCTTGACCTCTAGAAGGGCAAACTAGAAGAAGCAAACTTTCGGATGACCTAATTTTTTCTTCCTATTTACTTTCTATATTATTTTACCTCTACAATTTTTATAAATATTCTAATAAATCGAAAACAATGACGTCACAAACTATTTTACCTGGAGGAATTTTTCAATTTTCACTTCTTTTTTTTTGTCGGTTTAATATCAAAAAATATGGGGATGCACCTTGCTATGCCCCGGCTGCACTGACCCAGGCGGAGCCCACGTGCTGGTGCTGGCTCCTCTGGGGCGCGGCCCCCCTTCCCGAACCCGAACCCAGCCTGCCTGCCCTTCCTGCTTCTCTCTCTCACTCTTGTCGACGATCGATTCTGGACCCCAGCAGCCGACGCCACGGCAGACTTTGACCCACAATACCGAGAGCACTCTTCTCTCTCTTTTCCAACCCCTTCCAAACACCGGCGTGCTCTCTTCCCGTCATTCTCAGCACACGTCCGCCTTTAAAGATTTACACCCTAATGTATGATCACAATGCCTACTTCTCTCTTTCACCCCCCCCCCCACCTCCTTTCTTCTCTCTCTCTCTGTTCTATTTATCTATTATCACTTTCAAAAAGAATTCCCTACTTTTTAACCAAGATCTTTTCCAATCCAATATTATTATTTTAGTTGAAACTAACACTAAACAAAACTTTAGAAATTAAACCAATTAACATTTAATCTAATCTTAATTGAAAATGCAAAAAGATATCCTGAACAACTGGCAGCCTAATTAGTCATGTCAATTGTGGATTTAAATTCAAAGTCACCCAGGTTCAAATTAAACTCTAAACACGCTTGTTTCTCTTGTGGCTTTACTTACAACCCTCAAAAAAAAAAAAATAACTTTCCCATTAAAAACCAAAAAAAATATCGACATCAAATTTCTCTCTATATATTTCATATACCGTATAGGGTAAGAGAAAGTAATATTCTACTCATTTGAAAAAAAATATTGTGTCTAATAATGATATAGAGGTATTAAAAAATTTTTGGTCTCTATTAAATTTATTCTCTTTTTAATTTAATTAAATTTTAAAGGAAACCTTTTTAAGGTCAAGAAAACTTTGCCCCGTATTCATAAACGCTAGTAAAAAAAAAATCAAAAAAACTGAAAAAATACATCAGTAAAGTACTAGTACTTTTTGGCCGATTTTGTTCAAAAGCTTATTTTGAGTGTCCGGGAGGGTACCTGACATAAATATATCATTTCAATCCAGTATCTCAATTACTTCATGCTTAAAATCGTTACACACTGACAGATCAATTTATGAGACCCACTTTTTTTAGACTCAGGGGACCTCAAAACATGTATATCCATCAAAATCTTGACATCTAATTTGTGACATGACTGCAATAATTTCTATATATTTCATATATAGGGTAAGGGAAAGTAAAAATTAACCTAAAAAAGATATATTCCTATTAAGTAAGGAGTTTCTCTCCATTCTATTTTCTAAACTTGTAAAATTTATAATATTTGAAAACGTTTTATCTAAAAGTTTTTTCCGAATAATTCCTTTAGATAGTGTTTTAAACCTTTTAAATTTTGATGTATTAAGTAAGTTGACGTCATAGTCCCCTTTTAGGAGCTTTTTGCTTACTCAATTCGCACCCCTGCTTCTAATACTGACACATTATGGTTACTCTGAGGTTAGATCGTATTATATATAACATGCCTAGAATCCCACTTAATATTAATTGATGATGATGGATGGATTGATTTAATTTTGTGTCTAATTTCCCTCTATAAGATACTTTGGTCAGAGTGGTCTTAGATATTAAAGAAAGGTTGTAGGTAGTTTTTTTTTTTTTTGATAATTATCCCTTTGGGCTTAGATTCAATATAATTGGTAGGAATTGATTGGCTTATTATAAATTACCCAATCATAAACACAAACACATCACGCAAATTTGCTATCTTAAACGATATATTGACTGACTAATGAAGTCTATTTAAGCGTTGATTGAACAAATTCCATCTTTTTAAAACAAAGCTCTACCATGTTAATATTGTAAAAAAAAATTTACTTATTGTCAAAAATTTACGAAATCGAATTCCTGGTCAACCCACAAGTTGGTAAATGAGACCATGAATAAAACAAAATCTTTTTTATATTTCAGAACATTTTTTGGACATAAGGCTGTCAAGCAAATTTCACTTGTAAGCCAGATTAGGTTTCCTATTCAAAACGAAGCGTTACTTTTCCTCCCAACAACTCCTAACCTATAAAGCCCAAATTCGGCCGTGTCTTGAATATGGTTCCCACCTTTGGCGAGGGGCGTCGAAAGACGCTCTCTCCACCTTGGATGCCATACAGAGGCTTGCAATTAGACTGATAGGTGATTCAACCCTCTCCGAATCCCTACAGTCACAACATCATAAAAGAAGCGTGTCTGCACTCTCTCTCTTCTATAGGTACTATCATGATCAATGCTCTGACGAATTAAAATCAATTATCCCATTCAGTGCAACATATACACGGAACACAAGGGAGGCATGGTCCCAGCATCTTCTGTTCATCTCTCAACTAATAGAACTAGTCACCGCGATTCGAACAAGCTGCAGGGAGCTTGCGTCTATCTTCTCCAAAACTTACAATATTCAGACTTTCAAGTCTAATCTCTACAGGCATCTTCTCAGTCCCCGCAGTTGAGTTCCCCTTTTATGCTTCTCCTTTATTTATTTTTCTTTAACTATTTCGGGGGGGGTGTGGGGGGTGTCGCGCAAATCCCGTTCAACGGGGGATTTTTCATAAATAAAAAATTTTTTAGAAACAACTCAGCAAGCCGGTTGGAAGTCCCAGCGGCACCCGAGGAGAGGGAGGGTGCCGTCGTGGAAGGGACGTAAAGGGCCTCTCAGTGATGCATTCTTCAAAGGAGTGGCCACGGGTGCTGAGGGAGCCTCCTCAAACCGCATCTCCATAGCTAGAAGAGGTTGGATATGAGGGCGGTTGGAACCAGAAAAGGGGGGGTAATTTGTTTCATGGTGTTGGTTCGGTCGAGTCAGAGTTATGGAAAAATTTTATCATAAAATATTTTTCATAAATAAGGATTAGTTACTATAGAGAGAAAGAGGAGGAGGAGTTAGAGATAGGAAATGATGTAACTTCAGGGGTGGGTAGATGGCTAGCCAGAGGCCGGTTGGGTTTGAAGTGTGTCTTCGTACACGAAAGCACCTCGGGCAAATAAACGGGGATCCCGATAGGAATTTAAAAATAAATAAATAAAAAAACTATATTCCTCCCATCCAGTGACTACTGGTCATTATAGGTCTTCGGATCTTATGCACCCATTCCTAAAAAAGGTATCCAAAAAATGCTCTGAACACAAATACCGATAAAACGACAATTTTTTAAATTTTTTCTTTTATTCATACTCTCATTTACCATCTTGTGAGTTGGCCAGACAAGAAGCTGCTCGATTTAATTAATTTGCAAAGATATATTGGTCTACACTAAAATTTTTTCAATATTATTAAATGTTCTATATTTTCATTTTGTTTCTATTATTCTAAAATATCTAGATTTGGTTCAGGTCAGGGAGGGGGTAGAGTTGTTTGAAACCCCCTTCTTAGGTAGGTCTATGGCATGAAAGACACCCAAGAGAGACATTGAATTTTCCCTTGAGAAGCGTGCTATAATTAAAATAGGTCACTCTCTATCGGAAGTGGCAAACAATGACTTTTTATTTCATTTCTTTATCTAATGTCAAAATTAAAAATGCAATTTAGAGGGCTTTTAACAGGTTCATTAATACTGCCAGTAATATTATGCTAGACTTTTTTTTCTATGAATTTAATATCAAAGTTCTAAATTACAGAGTAAAGCCTGTTTCCTAAAGAGAGAACACTTTTTGTCTTATACTGTAGTATAATCAATATTCAAAAGTTTTTTTTATAATTATCCCTTTTGGCTAATGAGGCTATTTAACGTATAAATATTGTGTAGATTGCAAGGAGGGGATTTTCCACGCTGGTATATTCAATAGTTCAAATCTTAAACTAATCAGAGCAGAGGTGGTCTTAACCTTTGCCAGACTCTGGAACTTTTACTTTGAATTTAGTAGACGAACCTCAGCAAGATTATATTAAATATGGCTTCCAAACAGGTCTATTCACTAAAAACAGACGTTAAAATTTAACATCATAAATTGGACGTTAAAAAGTAAAGTAATAACATCAGCGCTATTCTCTAAACAAAGTTTTAACAGCGACGTTAACATTTTACTTTTTAGAACCATAATATGACATATTATGTTAACGATCCATATGAAGAGAGCTCTATGTTTTCTGCTTGTTCGTGTTTTTACACCCTTCGATAACCTCTCGAGTATGGCATTGCTATCTTGATATGTTATTCTCAATCTAGTAGGCATATCTGACACACCAGCGTTAAAAATGCTATTCTCTAAAACAACTTTTAACATCGACTTTAGCATGTTTTTATCTCAAAGCTGTCAAAATCATAACCTTACTTTTTAGGTTAAAGACGCCATTTTGATTCATTAAACACGGCGTTAAAATATTAAAAGCATCCCCTAGATATGACATTAATTTTTAACACTATTGACTAAATGTTAACCCTGGCGATAAAATTTTTGCTTAGAGAATAGCTATTTAAGGCAAAGAGATAAAATTAATTAACGCTGATATCAGATGTTAAAAGATAACGTTTTTGCTTAGAGAATAGACCTGATAATCAGTTAATTTTGATACAAAAAAATATTTCTAAATCTTCTTAAGTGGAAAATTTTATGCGAAATGGTAGATTGTCTTGAGAATGATCCCAATGTAGGATAGAAACGTGGCTCTTCTTTCTTTCTCTATAACTATATTTATAGGCCCTACATCCACTGTACAGTGAGCGCCAAAAGTGCCTGATTTCGATGCCTTGAGCTTAGGCAGCCAAAATGCATAGCGATCGGAATAGTTGCGTTAAAAGTAGATTTGTGAGCCCCTAATAAGGGGGGGTTCCCTAACCCTAATTTGACATGACTTAAAAGGATCTTAATTCAATGTATATTTTAATTATTAAAGTTTCAATTCAAACTTTATCAATAATTAATTTCTTCACAGATTAAAAATAAAATTTTTTAACTAAATAACAAAATATGAGAATAAAAAAGTTTTAATTTTATTTTATTAATAATATAAAATTATTTTAGAATTCATAAATATTTTTAAAATAAATAAATAATTATTTTTAATACAACTGAAGGGGCGAAGCTACTTTTAACGCAACTGTTCCGACCGCTATGCATTTTGACTGCCTAAGCTCAAGGCATCGAAATCAGACACTTTTGGCACTCACTGTACCTAGCTGACCATAGTCTACTTTTCAATTTCATGAGATAATATTAAGCATTGATTTTTTAGTTGGCGTATATTTGTTCAGTCTTCTTAAATTGAAATTTTTTATTATTATAAATTATTTTTAGGCATTAGAAAAAAAAAGAAAAAAAAAAAAGAAAAGAATGGTGGTCGTTTTTTCCTCTTGAGACGCCAATTTGGAACATGTTCCTTCTTTGCCACACCATCATTTTTTTCTTAATTGGATTTGTTTTAGTCGGCTGTCTAAAGTTTGCAATTCATTTTAACTCCATCATAATTAATCCCTATTCTTTGTTGTTTGAAAATAGTGAACAGCTGATACAAGAATTAACGTTGCACTTAGCCACACAATCCATTTCATTATCTATCTATCCAGGTCAAAATTTAACCATCTTCATAACAAAGATATTTTAAATATCTTTTTTTGAAATTTATTTTAATTTTTTATTCATAGGCCTACACTTTTGAAATATATTTTTAATTCCACTTAAACATTTCCCACAAAAACTGTTTTTGATTTGTTTTTTTTTCTCTATAGAGCTTATTAAAAAAAATTTGGAGTGAAAAATATTATCAGATTAAAAAGCTCTTTCAATGTATTTATATATTTCGAGAGATTTATGAATTACTGTCCAAAATGAATGTTGGAAATAAAATATAAAGCTACTGGAGAAGGGATAATATTTTAACTTCAACAGGAAAATAACTGAGTTTTACTAATGAATAGTACTTAATCTATATATCAAGTGAAATATAAAAATATCAAAAAAGAATGATAGAGTTTACTAAAATCTATATATAACCCTGTATATAAAAAGATGTTTACAAGTTAAAATATTTGATCACTTATTCTAATGCTAATGTTAAAAAATGGATAAAGATTTTATATGAATAGAGAAACACATTAGCTATAATAACTTGGGGAAATGACACGAAATAAGGCTCGTTAACTCTATAAAAATAAGTTAATCCTTCAAATTCAAAAATTATATTGTTATACTTATTTTACTTTCTCTTACCTCAATATATGTTAATATATATAGAGAGAAAGTATTGGATTCATGTCGAAAATTCGATGTCGAGATGGAAATACACGTTTTGAGGTCCCCTGAATCCAAAAAAAGTGGTTTTCGCGACATGGTTTGTCTGTCTGTGAACAAAATATCTCAAGATTGAAAAGAGCTAAGAGGTTGAGATTTTATATTTAATTTAGGCACCCTCCTGGGACGTGACACGAACCTTTTGAACAAAATTAGCCAAAGAGTACTAGTACTTTACTGATGAACTTTTTCAGTTTTTTTAGATTTTCTAAAAATTCCCTCTAACGATTTTGATTAAAATTTAAAAATCAATTATTGTTTAGAAGCTCTTTAAAATGTATATTCTCATTTTGTCATTGAAATCTTCTGAAGACCACTTTACTCTTGTACTCCATAGAAAAGATAGGAGAAATGGTTGCCATGGTAACAAAATATAAATATTTCCCCATACTTATAAATTTTACACCTTGAAAATCGAATGTACCGTACTGTCGGAAACTAAATATATGTCCACACAAAAAATCTGGTGTGACAAGCACAGAACACAACTTTCGATTACCGAAGGTATGGGAAAGTTGTGTACTGTGCGACTAGTCACACCAGATTTTTTATAATAAATTCAAATATTTTTTTTTTTATATTCATAAAGGTCTATTATGTATATTACAATAAATATATGATAAATATTTATTTAATAAAATAAATAATAGGAAATTTTATTAATAAAAATTATTATTGCTCGAATAAATATTTGAATTTATTATAAAAAATTCTCAATTTGAATTTTATTAAATAAAATGAATTAAATATGAGAGTGAAAAAGTAAATCAATGTATTCAGTGGCCAGTCAAATTGTTTATACAACAAAGAAAAGGAGCAGGAGCCAAATAATATAAAGCCTCACATATTAACGAGGCGTTTCGTGATAATAAAGTTTTCTCGAAACTACAGTAGATTGTGAAAATCGGAGGCTTAATATTTTTCGCTTCTTCTACTTCTTTTCCTTTGTTGTTGTTTAGTCTAAAAACTCGGTAATCTCTTCTAAACTTTTCGATCGAAAGTGACCAAAAGAAAAATGTGTTCCTATTGTGGGCGTTTGTACCCCTGTGTGTCCCTGGTGTGGACGTGTGTGTCCCTGGTGTGGATGTGTATACCCTTGTGTGTCCCTCAAGGTTCACTATGCAGACCTGTTCCGGGCGAGTGTATCCCTCGATTATTTTTAATCATTTTTGCTGGGGCAATTGTAATAAATTTTTTCGCCTGCCAAATGAATTTTTGCTCACTTTAGCGTGCCTTTTATTAAGTACAAATTGGGATAGACTCGAACTCCCAGTCTAATAGAATTAAAAACAAAACGTAGGCTCCAAATTTTATCTTTAATAAATCTATTATTTATTTATGATATACATAAATTAAATACCCACATTAACATGAATATATTTCTGTTAAATATGATTCCTTGATTGAATAGATGGAGTCGTGATTTATTTTCAAAGTAAATAAAGCCATCCAGTCCTTATCAGCTGGCTGGTTGCGCACCTTGCTGTCATTTCAGGTTCCATTTGCTACGTTCATGCTCCACTAACTTGTCTTATAGATGTATATTTTGACGACAGAACCTCCCCCCCCCTCATCACCGAATAGAATTCAATTTAATTATACAAGATCGTTTGACATTTGCTTATTAAATACCAACATACTATACATATCTCTTATTATTATCTCTCATATAATATTGAATATTTATCTAATAATAAGAAATCTTACAATTTATTATCAAAGTACCATGTTTATTTTATTTTTTTTTTTGAAATCCTACATAGCTGAGATTACTTGTCAAAAGTGGAAGCAGATAAGGGCTTTTCAGAAAAGAAATAGTATTTTTTCTTTTTTCTTGCTTATAGCTATTAATTCAAGGGATGATGAATAGGCAGCCAACAAAAAACAAAATTTTTAATTTTCTCTGTCGACGTTTCGAAAGCTCATCGCTCTCATCATCAGGGCCTACGTTCAACAAACATTATTCATTTATTAAAAAGATTTACATAGACATAATGTTGCATAATTACTTACAGATAGAAAAGTCATAAGCTTAGATTGATATAGCTTGTCATATATAGATACATAAATAAATACTGATGATATATCAAAACAATATGAATATCTATAAAAAAAAAAAACAAACTGTAGACAACAAAGGATTCCACAAAAATTCCTTTGTTGTCTATAGCAACAATAACTGCAGACAACAAAGGATTCTTCAAAAAATTCCTTTGTTGTCTACTGTTTATATGACAAGCTATATCAATCTAAGCTTATGACTTTTCTTTCTGTAAGTAATTATGCTATGATGTAACATTATGTCTATGCAAATCTTTTTAATATATGAATAAATAATGTTTGTTGACCGTAGGCCCTGATGATGAGCGCGATGAGCGTTCGAAAATCGACAGAGAAAATTAAAAATTTTGTTTTTTATTGGCTGCCTATTCATCATCCCTTGAATACATACACATCAGCCATATGCAGTTATAGCTATTATTTAAACTGTAAGCAAAACGCCTCGTATAAAAAATGTAAAATAAAATATTGATGCATTTTCTTACTTTTTAGGCCTTGAAAATGTTTTTTTTTTATTTTTTGTAAAGCGAAACCAAAACATGCGCAATTAGTCGGCCGAAATTAAGTTTTTCAAATAAAAAAGAAAAAAAGACTATTTAGCGATTTTTCTTTTCTGAAGAGCCCTTATCTGCTTCCACTTTAGACAAGTAATCTCAGCTATGTCGGATTTCATAATTATTCTAGTCAAGTTTCGAATCAACATTTCAATTTATTTATTTTTTTTTTTCTTCAATTTTATCTATAAAATATAAAGTTCATAAAACAACAATATACATATATTAGTTGATTGAGTTGAGAGTGGTGGTTGTCCGAATCTCTGCGGATTAGGCGAAATAACGACACCCGCAAGCCTCCATTGTGTTTTGTGTGTCCTGGCATGAAGGGTTCGCATGGAGGCGCAAAGCCCCAAGAGTGTCTTTTCAGAAGCGTCAAACCAAGGAGCTTATTCTCTATTCTGGCATTCACTCAAAGCAAACCAAGTTTCCTCTCAGTAGTCCAGATCCCCATCCCAGTTAGTTCTCTCTTTGGTCCATATTGCCTATTCCCCAGACTCTGATTTCACACCTTGAGAGGTCCGTATCAAAAGGACATGTTTATTTGATTCTAATTATCTTTGAATAGTAGACTACTTATTTTAATTACTCAGTCATATGTATTAGGAATTTAGCTCTTTTGCCTTATACTAGATATTTCTACCTAAAAAGAAGCAACTAAAATTTTCCATTTAAATTGTTGCCTTATCTTCTGGATTTTAAATCTATCTTAATTAATTCGCCTTTTTATTCTTACGCATCTCACGTTTTTTTTAAACACTCACACTTTTTTCCATTCACACTCACACACACATACGCACAGTCTTTTCGGCAACTTAGGCCATATAAGACTTATACGATAGGCCTACTCATTATTTTAGTAATTATCTTTTGGGGTACAGACATTCTTATTTAAATAAAATCATCAGACATTCTTATTTAAATAAAATCATCAGACTGCCTGGGATCCGAACCCGCGATCCTTGGTATACAAGGCAGACCAACTACACCAAGCCCGAGGGCCAATTAACGATTATACAGCTATAAAATCCATATCTTGCAAAATCATTTTAAATTAATAGGGATGGGATCCAAATGGCCTTAGATGTCGAAAAAGATATTAAAACAAATAAAAACCAAATTAAATTAACCAAATTAAAGATTCAAATAAATATCAGTTGGTATAAATAAATGTGCCTGGATCACAAGTATCGTGAATAATATAGTAGATTCTCAAATTATTGTTTAAAATCTAAATGGTCTCAGATACCGAAGACAAAAAAGTAATTAAATGTATTCGGTGTTAAATTTTTAAATCGTTTTAAGTTTTTTTTTTTTTTTTTTTTTTTTTATCGTATTTGAAAGTTGGTTTTTTCGTATTTGAAAGTTGAGTTTTTTTCTATTTATTAAATTGATTATAGATCTTTTTGTAATTTTACATTACATATAACTAAGGTATAGTTTGTATTTGGTTTAGTCCTTTGTCTATATTTTATTTTTCATTTAAAATATCTCATAAAAAATATTAATAATAGTTAAACTTAGCGTTTGCTTTTCAAATTGAATACATTACCTGTTGACGATGCAGAAATAGTGGACGGAACATTGTAATTTTGTACTTTTCTTTAATTATTTATTTCTCGACCATGCCTTAAGGCAGTGTTTTCCAAACTGTGAGGCGCGCCTCCCTAGGGAGGCGCGAACTAGTCTAGGGGGAGGCGCGAGTATTGGCCACCAAAATCAATTTTCCAAATGATTGCTAGTTTTATAAATAAAATAATAAAATTCTGGGACGGAGGTTTTCCTTAATATATTAATTAAAAAAATATTTTTATATAAATTTATATTTTTTAGTATACTAAAATTTTTTTTTTTTGTTTTTGTATTATTTTATTAAATGGGTGGGGGGGGGAGGCGTCATACGATTAAATATTTTTAAGGGAGGCGTTGTATCATAAAGTTTGGAAACCACTGGCCTAAAGTAAGACTCATTCTAGAAAATTATACTATGTGTAAAACCCAAAGGCGGATCCAGGGAAGTTTTTCAGGGTTTTAATTTTTTTCTGACTAGACGCGAAGCTCGCCGAAAGCGATAGCATTGTTAATTATTTTATTTATTAGGATTAGATAAAGGGTTGAAAAAAATGTTTTTTAAATTTATTTTAGCTAAATAGAAAACATTCAAAAAATAGCGTTGATTATTATTTTATAATATTAAGGGTTGATTAGGGATAGATGAAGGGTTGGTTATTTAAGAAAGGCCTTGGAATATTCCAAATCACTTGTTGACATTCATTTCCATCTAAATATAGTTAGATTAGAGTAAAAGGTATTTTTTTACTTTTAATAAAAGGGAATTGTTATTTTGATCAATTTTATTTCAAAACAAAGAGAGAAAGACAAGTCTCGTTCAGTCGAGTGTGTGGCCTGGCTGGCAGGCTGCTCTCTTATTCAGTTGTGTTTAAAGTGAATCAAAGTGAATAATTAATATAGTGTAAGGGGGTTAACTATATTAATTATCCCCCTGACCTCACCGTCAACCAGCACACCCTCTTGAGAGTCTTATTAAAGGTAATTATTATGCATTTTATGGTTGAAAAAAAAAATGATAGAAACAAATAATTTGACTGCGAAAAACGATTCTTTTGAATATGAAATTAAATAGTTTGTATTTCACTAAGGGTAGAGGGAGAATATAAGCTGTTGAAAGGGTAAGGGGGAGTGTAGGTGTCATTGAAAAAAAAATTAGTTTTTTATTTTTTGTCTTTTTTAAACTCACACTTTTTTCTCATTCACACTCCACACTCAACACTCACACACATTCACAGTCTTTTTGGCAACTCAGGCCATATAAGACTTTATTAATTAATGATATAGATGCATATTGGGGGTCCAGGCATTTCAATTTAAGCCATTTGGTATCCATTTCAGACTGCCAGGGGTTAGAACCCGCCACGTGGTCCACCAAGCCTGAGGGCATTTTTTAAAATCTTTTCTTAAGTCACTATTATTTACCATTATATTCTTTCTATATGGCTTATATTTTTGTTAATCAAATTTCCTTAATATATTTTTACTCAGAGGTGGATTAAGGATTAAAAATTAAAATAAAATATTTTCAAAATAAAATAAAAATTGTGTGGTTCGACTCCCGGCGGCACACCCTTATTTTTTTGGATATAATATTTAATTGTAAAAATTAAAATAATTATTTATAAATGTATTCAAATTATTTTGAGAGTAATTTCACCGGTACGGCTCGCATTTCCTTAAGAGGGGGGGGGGGGAAGTATGAAGGTATTTACCAGGTAACCAGGGGGGTTGGTGGTAACATAAAGTTTGGAAACCACTGCCTTAAGGCATTCGGCTAATTTTGTAGTTAATTTGTATTATTAATTACTAGAGACCGGATTTTAAGCAAAATGCTTATTGCTCAATTTTATAAGCAACCATTAGATATTTAATTTCTATACGAATTAGGAAAAACTAAGTGTATTGAGATTGCATTTTTTATGCTTTTTTTGCTTTTTTTGAGTTTTCATGCTTTTTTTTCCCTTTCGTGCTTATTTGAACTTATTTTACGAATATTTATAATTTTTTTTTTTTTTTTATTAAAAAACACACTTTTTTTCCCCTTCACACACGCATACACCAGGGACGTATATAAGGGGAGGGGGGAGGGGGCCCGCTCCCCCCTCCCAAAAAAAATAAATTTCCAAAATCCCCGCAGTACAAAAAAAAATATAGCCCTGTAAAAAAAATTTTTTCCGCAGGGTGAAAAAATTTGGTTCAGCAAAAACAAAATTTTTCGCAGGGCGGGCGGAATAAATTTAGTTTCTTTAAAAAAAAAAATTTGTATACGCCATTGGTATGAGTAAAAATTGCTTATGAGATGCTTTTTTTTCAACTTTTATGCTTATTTAACAACTTTTTATTCAAGTTTTTTATGCTTTTTTAAGCACTTTTTTTCCTTTTTTTATGCTTTTTTGTCCGGTCTCTATTAATTACTAACGATTATTTTACTGGAACACAATTAATATCCACACGAGGATTAGAAAATATAGGATTTTCATTTTCCTTGACAATGTCTGATTTTGTTAATCGAATTTGAAAAATTTTTTTTGTAATATATCGAATTTTAAAATTTGATTTCTCTCTCTCCACAAAACACTTCATTCATATTATCATTTCTCTTAACTAAATAAAATTCAAATTTTTTCTCTTGTCTTATCTAAATATTTTTTAACCCAAGAGTATATCCGTTCTTTGCATGATAGAATAGAATTGCATGCCTTCTTTATATCGATCTCAACTAAAGATAGACATCTCTTAAATTCTTTTTTGAACGCTATTTTATTACATTTTCATATGAACCTAATAGTTCATGGACATAAAACCTATTTAAAATTTCAAGGTTATTGCTATATATTTTGATATAATTTAAAACATTAAAGTATTTACTTATTCTTGATTACAAATATCTTCGTCTAGACAGCGGCTAGACATATTTTCTTACTAGTGTTTACTTTTAAAAGTAAATATTTAATATTCACCAACATAAAGAATATTATTCTTGATGTAAATTATTTATTTTTTTTTTATTAATTAAATGTTAACTAATGTCCATATCCACTTTAAAAATAATAAATAGGCCTACCTTAGAAAAAATTTATTCATCTTCATAACTATTTCAAGAATTTTACTATTTTAGTAATTTCATTTTCTTATTATTTCTTTTCATTAATTAACATTTTTAAAATTTTTATTGTAAAATACAACATTTCTAACTCTCTAGACTTCAATTAATCATGTGTCATGACTCTTTCACTTGTTTTAGGCGTTTTTTACTTCCTCTTTTTTTACTTTATCTCTATATATGTTAATATCTAGAGAAAGTATTGGATTCATGTCGAAAATTTGATGTCGAGATTTTGATGGATATACACGTTTTGAGGTCCCCTGAATCCAAAAAAGTGGTTTTCGCGACATGGTCTGTCTGTCTGTGTACTGTGAACAAAATATCTCAAGAACGAAAAGAGCTAGGAGGTTGAAATTTTATATTTAAGTTAGGCACCCCTATGGGACGTGACACGAAGCTTTTGAACAAAATCGACCAAAAAGTACTAGTACTTTACTGATGCACTTTTTCAGTTTTTTTCGATTTTCTCTAAATTTGCTCCAGCGATTTTTTTTTTTAATTCAAAAATCAATTATTTTTTAGATTCTCTTTAAAATGTATATTCTCATTTTGTCATTGAAATCTTCTGAAGACCACTTTACTTCTGTATTGCTTAGAAAGATAAGGGAAATGGTTGCCATGTTAACTAAATATAAGTATTTTCCCACGATTATAAATTTTTCATCTGAATTCAAATGTTCCGTACTGTCGGGAACTAAATATACCTCGACACAGAAAATCTGTTGTGAAAACACAGAACACAACTTTCGATTACCAAAGGTAAGAAAAAAGTTGTGTGCTGTGCGACCAGTCACACCAGATTTTTAATTTAATTTAGCTCATTGAATACTCTCAATATTTTTGAAGGTTGGTTTATACATATATCTTGTGATATACAGAATATATATATCTTTTATTATTAGAAAGAAAAATTTTAATTTAGAAAATTATTAATAAAAATTTTTTTATTAAGTAATTAAAGTTAATATCTCTCAATTTTTATACTTATACGAATTTCATAAACATAATTATCCATATTTAATTTTTAGAAAGTTAATAATTTTTCTTGCTCAAGTAATATTTTTTTTTTTTTTCTTTAGTTGAATTAAAAAAAGATGAATAATCAAGTTTAATTTTTTTGTAATATTTCACCGTGTTCTTCTCTCACTCTTTCATCCCTTGACAATATTTAATATACTACTTCTTGAACATTTTTTTTTTTTATTTAATTAAGGAAGTAAAAATCTTTAGGGGATTATTATTGTTACGAAGGAAATAAATTTATTTTATAATAAGTAATTAAATTACTAGCTACACTAAATTAATTACTTCACCCTGTCAAAATTATGAGGTTTATTATTTAATATCAAGAGAATTTTTTTTTTTTATTGAACATTTCGAAATTTACATATTTTGATTACTATTATTATTTTA
Source organism: Euborellia annulipes (assembly GCA_023213315.1). NCBI lineage: Eukaryota > Metazoa > Arthropoda > Insecta > Dermaptera > Anisolabididae > Euborellia > Euborellia annulipes. The sequence continues at coordinate 57,534 of JAKCPI010002813.1, forward strand.
TCTCCATCATTTCGAATAATGAATATAATGATGGAAAAACCCCTACCCAAATTATTGATATCCAATTCGATAAAAAAAAAATCCAATTAAAAAAAATAAATATTTGGATCGTTGGCCTTAATGTTAATATATTAAAATTCTAATTATGCTTGTAAGCGTTAAGTTCAAAGAGAGCGAAAATTATCTGCGAAAGTTTCTCCTGAGAATGGAAGTTCAACCTACCTTAAAGTTTATTATCTTAAAAGCCCCATCGTTTGAGCCTTTAATAATAATATATAATGAATAAAGATATAATTCTGTTGCTTCTAGAAACTTAAACCGGACTCCATTCAGGGCTGTATTTGTAAATAAGCTAAAAAGGCTGCATATTAACCAAATATGAACTGTAGAAGGGGCAACAATTGGATATAAATATATAGAGAAAGTCTTGGATTCATGTAAAAAATTCGATGGCGAGATTTTGATGGAAATACAAATTTTGAGGTAGCCTCAGTCCAAAAACAAGTGGGTCCCACAAAATGTTCTGTCTGACTGTGAACTAAATATCTCAAAAACGGAAAGACTGCTGAAATTTGATATTTAAGTTGGGTACCACATGGCACGTACCAAGCGAAGCTTTTGAAAAAAAAACGGCCAAAAATTACTAGTACTTTACTGATATGCTTTTTTTAAGGTTTTTTTTTTCTATTTTCTCAAATTTTGATTAAAATACATAAATCAATTATTTTTTAGATTCTCTTTAAAATTAATATTCTAATTTTGCCTGCAAAATTGTTTGAAACACCCTTGTACTTCATAGGAAAGTTAAGAGAAATGATTTACATGGTAACAAAAAAAAATCTGGTGTGACTGGTCGCACAGCTCACAACAACGGTAATCGAAAGTTGTGTTCTGTGTGACAAACACCAGATTTTTTGTGTCGACATATATTTAGTTTCCGCCAATATATTTGAATTCAAGATATAAAATTTATAAACATGGGAAAATATTTATAATTTTGTTACCATATCAACCATTTCTCCTATCTTTCCTATGAAGTACTAGAGTAAAGCGGCCTTCAAACATTTTGAGGGCAAATATACATTTGAAAGAGCATCTAAAAAATAATTTAATTTTTGAATTTTAATCAAAATCGTTGGAGCGAATTTTGAGAAAATCGAAAAAAACTGAAAAAGCACATCAGTAAAGTACTAGTACTCTGGCCCATTTGTTCAAAACTTAAATATAAAATTTCCACTTCCTAGCTATTTCTGTTCTTGAGATATTTTGTTCACACACAGATACACATACAGACAGTCAGACAAACCATGTTGCGAAAACCACTTTTTCGGACTCAGGGAGCCTCAAAACATGTATATCCATCAAAATCTCGACATCGAATTTTTGAATTCAATACTTTCTCTCTCTATATATCAACATATATAGAGGTAAGAGAAAGTAAAAATCAATTTCTATGTTTATTAATTTTACCTCTTGAATTTTACTATACCGCCGGAAACTAAATATATGTTGACACAAAAATTCTGGTGTGACAAGCACAGAACACAACTTTCAATTACTGAAGGTAAGAGAAAGTTGTGTGCCAGTCACATCAGATTTTTTTTTAAATATCTCACATTCCGCTAGATTTTGTATATATTTTATTACCAAATTTTTTTTCTTTCCTTTGGTGGCCATCTATGTCTAGTTCACATGATAACCATTATCATTTATTTAAATTAATTGGTAGACAATTTGCATTTATTTATTTAATTACTCGGTAGAATGTCTACAACTGGTATTAGTAACCATCAACAATTCCATCATTGATTTATTTCAGGGTTAAAAAGAGATAATTTTAATACTACGCATATCATGAGGAGTTTTATTATTTTAATAGACATTTCAAAATTTTATATTTTCATTATCTTCTAATTATTATTTTACCTCCATCAATCAATAGTAATTTTTTTTTTTTTTAATAATTAAATAGATTTTCATTTTTTCCTACCTTCTGCTAGCTTTAAATTTACAATAGAACAAATTTATTTTAGGAAAAAAAAAAATAATGAAATAACCGAGACCAATTCTAAATCCCCTAAATCCCAACACAATCCATTTGATTGGTTCCTGGTGGACAAGATCAATTCGATAAATAAAAACATTAATGGGATTGGTTAATCGTCGGACCATTAATTACGACTAAAACCACAATCTAATTCATTTTATTGAAATAAAAGAAAAGTATTTTAAGATTAAACGATTTTATCGTTTAGAAAATTAGATTAGAAATAATTTAACAAGAAAATCTGAGACCTCATAAGAACAAAAAAATAATTAAAAATTTAGAAAAAAAAAAAAACTTTAACATTGACCTAGGTCTCAGTGGCGTAGCGGGGGCAAGGGGGCATCATGCCCCGGGCGCTACTCACAAAGGGGCGCCAAATGGTCCACAAAACAAAAAATTGCTACATTTTTTTGTCTCAAATTTAAAGCTTGAACCTATGACTTTATTTATTTATTAATTTGCGAGTATATTTTACATATAATATTATATGGTTTTCGAATGAAGGGGGGGGGGGGCGCTAAAAAGGTATTGTGCCCCGGGCGCGATTTAAGCTCGCCACGCAACTGCTAGGCCTATATTTTTTACATAAAATACGGTATCTTGAAAATAAAAAAATATGACTACTCTCATCATCCTTGTCATATTTGCTCATAATTACTTCGTGACATTTTATCCTTTACCAGAATCTTTACATATTCATATAGGAAAAAAATTTCACCAACATGAAACAGATTTTAACACAATAACGCGGATAAAAAAAAATTGAATAAATTTAAAACACAATAAATTACACGTTTTTTTTTGTTTCTATTGTTTTTAATTTTACACGTTGACATTTGTATTTTATATCAAAATCATCTCTGCCTTTTTGTTCTTTTTTGTTCAACTTTTAAACTATTGTTTTTTCGCTTATATTGAAATATCCTATTAATATCATTAACAGTTAAAATTTAATTTCTCCATCGTCAACGATTTATACCAATTAAATAATTTTTCAAATAGGGTTTTTCGTTTTATATTTGTTTGTCTTTTGGCTTCAGATTTAGTTGGGGTTTTTTTAATTAATAAGGATAATATAAAACAATAACTAACAAACAAAAGCATTGCTTCTATCTAACTAGAATTGCTTATTTAAAGGGAATAATTAAATTTAAAAAAATAAATACTGTTTATATACATTTATCCCGAATGCTATCTCAAGCCATTTGTAGGCCTATAATATAATTGCTAATCTATTTATATATATATATATATTAACATATAAGCGTCTATATATTTCTAAGAAAGTACTATCGTTCGCAATTTGCGAATTTAAAACCCACTTTAGCTAACTTTGAAGAGGCTTCAAGTCCTACTAGTACCAAACTCACACAACATCTTTAGGAAATTCAAGAGCCTTTTAGAAAACGCCATTGGAATAGAAAATAGAAAGTGAAAGAAGTCAATTTCTGGTAATTTAAAAAAAAATATGGAAGTGGATCATACCTAAAGAGGAATCTATTGATAAACTAAATTATAGCAGAATAATATATATATATATAATATTATATATATAAAAACTGGACGCACAGCCCGAAACTTTCTATTACCTTCGTATATATTAGAAATCAAGATGTATTCAAGAAATGTTTTTTGGGGTCCAGGCATTCTTATTTAAACTATTTGATATCTAAATGGCTTAAATAAAATCATCGGACTGCCTGGTATCTGAACCCTGGACTCTTGGTATACAAGGCAGGCGCCCTACCAACTATGCCAAGGCCGAGGGCAAGATGTAAATTTTATAAACATGGAAAAATATTTATATTTTGTTACAATGATTCCATTGTAATAATCGTTGCAACGAATTTTAAGAAAATCGAAAAAAAAAAAAAAAAAAAAAACTGAAAAAGTATATATGCAAAGTACTAGTACTCTTGGCCGATTTTATTTAAAAGCTTCGTCTTACGTCCCAGGGGGGTACCTAACTTAAATATAAAATTTCAACCTCCTAGCTCTTTTCGTTCTTGAGATATTTTGTTCACAGACAGACAGACTATGTCGCGAAAACCACTTTTTAATTTGGATTCAGGGGACTGCCCCCCCCCCCTCCTGTTGGAACCTTTGTCCCATTCCTGCACTGAGAAAAAGCTAGCGCCGTTACTGACCTCAAACCCATCCTGCCTCTGGCCTTAGCTATCTATCGGCACCCCGCGAAGTTTTATATTTCCTATCTCTCTCTCCTCCTTCTACGTTCATTTCTAGCTTCTCACCTAAACATATTTAGACCCAAGAGGTGATTTTAAAAAAAGCATTAAAATTAAAGAAAAGTACTATTTTCATTAAAAAATGTAATATATAAGAATGTATTAGTAGGTGTGTTCTTGAATTTTTATTCTATTTTATTTTAAATTAGATTATTACCATAAAAAAAAGCATTTTATTTAATCTTCACATATGACATGAAACATGATTTAATTTAACGATCATTAAACATAATATGTAATTAAATAAAATGATAAAAACATTTAGCCTAACATAATTAACTGAGTTCAAATTACTACATCCAAATTTAAGTATGTTTTTATACTAATTATGTTAATATTGCGGTATTGTTTTAAATTTTAAAAAATTATTTTTTCAATTTTGATTATTAAAATCCTGTGTGCAAAAAATATTTTAAAAAATCCGCTGAAAATTTAAATAACATTAGGGGGCTCCCTGGTGTAGTGGGCTAGAATGTCGGCTTCTATATCCGCGTTCAAATCCTGGGCTTGAGGGATTTTTTTATTAAATAAAAAATATTTATTTAATGTTAACAAATCCTCTAGCAGGGCTGGATTGGAATATTGGATCTCACCACAATTGCCCCCAGGCAACTTTACTCTGTGACATCCCGTCCTGTGGAAGGGACGTAAAGAAGGTTCCCTCTCAGTGATGCATTATTCGAAAGGAGTAGGCTACACGCCGGTGCTGAGGGAGTCCCTTCCGAGCATAGATTAGGTTGGATAAAAGGAACCGGGTGGAACCAGAAATAAGGATTAGTTCACTAACTAGAAACGAACGCAGGAGGAGGAGGAGTTAGGAGATAGGAAATAATGTAACTTCACGGGGTGCCGGTAGATGGCTAGAGGCCGGTTGGGTTTGAGGTGTGTGTCTCCGTGCACTAAAGCACCTCGGGTAAATAATAATAAAAATTAAATAACATTTTATAAAAATCAAATTGGTTTTACTTTTTGTGTTTTACATATCACTTTTTTTTACATGTTGTCTTCTTAAGCAGACACACATTTTCATTTTCATCTTATATTATTTTCATTGCGAAATATTAATAATAAAATGTGTCAATCATTTTTATCTTCTTTTCTCTAACAAGACTTTATTTTATCTCTGTTTTTGAAGGCATTTCGAATACGAAAATAATTAATTAATTTTTTTATAACGAAAACAAAATAAATTTTCTTTTTGTACTATTCATTGTTAAGTTGACAAATAAAGTTTTGAAATTGAGTTGTAGGTTTTAACTGGTGTTAAGGACTCAATAATGGATGTTTGAGAGCCTCTCCTTTCAACCAGTGATAGTTAGACAAGGAATTTCAAAGTTCGCAAAGGTTATAAGTAGCTTGATAGTTGGGGGTAATTAATTAGGAACCCAACGAGGCTAACTTGAAACTGCTTTTCGGAACGTGCTGCTTTTTTGTGCTAACTTCTAAACTAATAAACGAGAAACGAAGAAGACAAAAGTAATAAAGAATTGATTAGAATCTCAATCCCAATCTCTTTTTTTTTTGTAAATGCCTACTTATTTAGAGAGCCATTCCATTGCCTTTTCTTAAATTAATCATATTTGTTCAAAGGAAAAGTAAAACTTGAGAGTTACTTTAGCCTAACTTTTAAAAGGAACATTGCCTCAGGTTTAACATACTTTTAGACAAGTTGTTTTACATTTTTGAAATTTACAAAAAAAAAAAAAAAAAGATGAATAAAAAAATGTTTCCATTAAAGAAATATCTTAGATTGTCAAAAGTTTATGTTCGTTTCAAGAGGAGGGAGAATCTTTTTATTCTTAGGTATTTTGTTAAAAAGAATATCAATGCTTTTTACTTACTTATATATAGAGAGAAAGTATTGCGATTGAGACAAAAATTAATTTATATAGGCCTAGTTTTTTTTAATAAAAATTAGAATAATTTATTTCGTAGAGCAGAGTGAAATAATAAAAAAAATGGAGCTAAGATGTTGGTGAAATAAAAAAAATTTCGACATCGAATTTCGCAATACTTTCTCACTAATTTATTACATATATAAGTAAGAGAAAGTAAAACGTATTCACTCATATCTTTGAATTCAAATAAAATAATTGTCTTTTTGGTCCTACATTATTATAGGCTTAAATTATTTTGACGATACCCAACTTAAAAGGTTTTAGACAACAATATTAACTTGCTAAACTATTGGATTCAACAAAAGCCCGCAAAGAGGATCTTCTCAAACCGCAACACTTTCACACACACATACAAAAAACTAGATTCCACAATTATTATTTTTATTATTATTATTTTTTTTAATAAAAAAACACTTACACTTTTTTCTCATTCACACTCACACTCACACACACATTCACAGTCTTTTCGGTAGGGCTGGACGGTAATGGATTTTCATTACCGACCTCGATAATGAAAAAAAAACGGTTTTTTTCGAAAGTCGGTAAAAACCGGTTTTTCTCGAAAGGTAAAAATTTTTTACCGCCCGCGGAACCAAAGTTTGCCGCCGCGGAACATTTTTTTTTCGCGGAACCAAAATTTTTCCCGTCCGAAAAGATATTTTACCTTTTTTTTAGAGACGCCAATTTTTTGCCGCCCGCGGAACCGGGATTTGCCGCCGCGGAACCAAAGTTTGCCGCCGCGGAACATTTTTGTTTTCGCGGAACCAAAATTTTTCCCTAACCAAAGTTTGCCGCCGCTGAACATTTTTTCTCGCGGAACCAAAATTTTTTACCGTGCGAAAAAATAGGTTTTTACCGACTTTCGAAAAAAAACCGGTTTTTACCGAATTAGAGGTTCGTTACCGCGTTTTCGGTAAAAAATTTTTTTACCGGTAAACCGGTTTACCGTCCAGCCCTACTTTTCGGCAACTCAGGCCATCCATATAAGACTTTTACGATATCCGTTTTTGATTAATATACATATTGGGGGTCCAGGCATTCTTATTTAAGCTATTTGGTATCCAAATGGCTTAAATAAAATCATCGGAATGCCTGGGGTCCGAACCCGCGACTTTCGGTATACGGGGTTAGCACGCTAACCCCTACACCAAGCCCCAAGGGCCCCACAATTAATTAATAAATTAAATTCTCAACCGGCTCTAGTTGAAACATTATATAGTATACTGTAGGATGTTCAGAGTGCGCCACTATTAAGTCCCCACCTGGTATGTAGAGTATATGATATATAGTGAAATAACTTTAATGACCGAAAAGGTAAAATAAAATCTGGTACAGAAGATTTTATTTTACCTTTTCAAATTTAAAATTATTTCACTATATACTATATACTCTACATACCAGGTGGGGACTTAATAATGGCACTCACTGTACTATGTATTAAAATTTAAAAAAAAAAAAAAGTTACAAAGATTTATCAAAAATTCATATTTTTATAAATCTTTGAACATATAACCTAGATAAATCGATACTTGCGACCGTAGGCAATAGTTGAAACATGAAAATATAGGGAATTGAAGTTTGTGTTTCAAAATTATTTATATTATTAACACTTATTCTTGTTAATTTCGTAATAAGTTTGCACTTTTTACAAGAAAAAGTCGCTAATTATTCTTTGGTTATTCTCTCAAATAATGACTGATGACAATTTTTACCAAAATCATCACTTTAGTCTCTCGTTAAATATTTTTGGAAAGAAAATTAATATTTATTTAAAGAGAAAATTGAGTTCCCTAGACTGCACTAAATATCGTGAAAGTTGTTGCTTTGTTCTTCAACTTTGTAAGGATTAACAGTAAGCTTAAGGGTATATTCGTCCCAAGTTTGCCCGAGGCTTGCAGGTCTTCTTCCACCTTGTCGACTTATAAACAGGTCGAGTTTGGCAATAACATGGAAATAGATTTCAAGTCTTGGGGTACATGGAAAAGGTGTGAGGTTGGGGTTGGTGTCAGAATTCACTCAAGTGCGCCCAACCGGAAAGTTAATCACGAAGAAGAAAACTCAAAGTCCTACCACCTTAACCGCTTATAGCTTGTAGTCGCCATCTTGTAATGACAAAATCCAAATAACATATCACATGCTCAATTTTTTTATAGGCCTATTTCGACGTATCAAAACTATTTTTTAAATAAATGGTCAATTTTTACATTTCGTTAAGGGTTAGTTAGGGTGCAAAATATCGATCGATTTAATCTTTTCATGTTATTAAATTTAAGCTATAAACCGTAGGTCTTAGATGAAAAATTATGTAAATTTAAAATATTAAAAACATTTTTAACACTTAATGCACATTTCGACACTCATGTGACATAATCAGAAGTGTTTTTAAAACCTGTAAAGTCACCATTAGAAGTATCCTCAGGTGTATATCAAGCGTTAAAAATGTTTAATCTTTATTCAATCAATTTTTATTCAATCAATCACAAAAATAGTTGCATCACGGCTTTCATTTACAGCTTGAGCCAAATTGGATAGACAGCCAGTATGCCCGCATTGAACAACATTATAACAACATTAACATAGTCAAAAAAATTAATATCAAGTATCCAAATTTTTAATAGAACAAAAATACACATATGGGGTCGTCCACATATTACGTAACACGTTAGGAGGGGGGGGTCTGCCCAAAACTAATTGTGACCCAGTGGCGGGGGGTAGCGGGAGGGGGAGCAAGGGGGGTCATCATGCCCCGGGCGCTACTCACAAAGGGGCGTCAAATGGTCCGCAAAACAAAAAATTGCTGGATAATTTTTATTTTTATTATAATTAATTTCTGGAAATATATTTTAAATCTTAGTGCCAGTGTAATAACTTATAATAATTTTGTATATTTTAATATATATATATATTTAAGGGGGGGGGAAAAAAAGGAAAATTCAAAGTTTAATTTATTAAATGAAAACTCACCAGGACTGTAGTAAATGATGGAATTAGGAATAGGTCCATTCAGCCCAATGTTTGTGAGAGTAAATACATATATACATACATGTTATTATCTAATCGAGATTATAAAGAATATAGGTCTATATTTTTAAATATATTTTTTGTATTTATTCTCACAAACATTGGGCTGATTGGACCTATTCCTAATTCCATTATTTAATTTATTAAATTTAAAAAAGGGAAAAAATGGAGAGATTATTTGAGTCACGAGGGAAAATAATATTGAGGGGGAGGGGCTCTATCCTACTATTTCCCTCGTGAGCCCCCCACCCGCCTCGAGACTCAATATCTCTCCATTTTTCCCGAGGAAAAATAGTAGGATAGAGGGGGGGGGGGGGGCTCTATTTTTCGTGACTCTCGGTAGAGGGGGGGCGCCAAAGGCTTGTTCCGCCTGGGGCGGGGGGGGGGCGAGCGCCCCCCTTCGCCCCCACCTGGATACGCTACTAAGCAAGAGAGTCTAGGGGGCGCAGCCCCCCAAAGACGGACCACGTGTTAAAATATAAAATGCTGTTAGATATTATAAAAAATATTTTATATTCTTTAAGATTATTCATTTAGAGGAGGGTATCAACCAAATCTGCCCCTATGGATTTGAACCCATGAATAATTTTTGCCATACGAGGCTTTTTACCTGGCTTGCCTTCAAAAGTGGTTTAAAAACGTAACTCCTTAATTACTTCCTCAATTTATAAATGTCTTTTCTTTGATTCCTCCTTTTTGTATCTTTGCTTTCAAAAAAAGAAAGTCATATCAATTCCTATTACTTTCCTTTTTGAGAAAATATTCAAAAGAGAGAAAATATCTTTAAATTTTATTATTATTTTCTTATTATTATTACGCTTATTATTTATTTAGATTTTCTCTAAGTATATAACATTAATTTTTATACTTTTTTTTTTGTTACAGGTAAGGGATCTTCAATGTCTTTATACAAATCACACCCCCAGTATAATGTAAGTTCTTCACACTTGATTTTATTTTTTTTACCTTATATTCTTTTTATACCATATAATCCTACACGCCCTGAAACTATTTTTCTTTTCACCTGTCAATATCTTGTCTATAAGTCGATTATTCTTCTTCTTTTATATAAAGACGTTGTTTTCATACATTTATTTTACATTAATATCAGAAAATCCGATATTACTTCGATACTAATTTTCGAAATTTGACTAAACCGACCCCCAATTATTTTTTTGCTTCACAATCTCTTTATAAATTTATAAATATAAGACTATTATATTTTTTAACACTCTTTATTATTAAAGAAAAAGTGTTTAACAGCGTTTATGCTTAAATTAAAGAAAACTCGTTTATTCTAATTAAAAACGAGACCGATCGAGGCTTTTGAATATTAATATCTGATGTGTCGAAAATTTAAAAAAAAATTAAATTTAAATAAATTCATTGATAACTTTTTGAAATTTAGTTGATCCATTATATTGATACTTAAAGGCTTTAACTCTTTTACTTTGTAATCATTAAAAAACGATAAAATTCAAATAAAAACAGAGTAATTAAATCCTTGTAGTAAAAGAATACTTTTTACTAGCATTGTGGGTTAGCGAGGCGAGAAGAGAATTTGCTTTCCGAATCTCTTTTGTTTCTCCCCTTCTCTTCTAATTTAAAATACGTATATAATCCTTTATTTTCCTCCTTCGTTTTAGGGAATTTTTAAATTGTCAAAGATATGAATAGAGTTTTTACGAGTAGAAATAAAAATGTAACAAGTTCAATCTGATGAATATAAATATAATTTGATGTTCCTCAAAAAAAAAAAAAAAAAAAAAAATCTTAATAGTTAATACCAAGTATTAAATTTTTAAGTTCATATTTGTCTAAAATTTTCCATTTCTTTCTTTGGTTAATTTAATCATTTTAATAATTAATTTAAACAAGTTTCGGCAATGGACACTCTCTTTTCATTTGACGGAATTTTTCAAACAATTTGTTAATATATTCTTTTTTTTTTTAAACACCGACACTTTTTTTTCATTGACACTCACACACACGGTCTTCGGGAACTTAGGCCATTTAAGACTTTGACGATAACCGTTATTATTTATAATATCTATTGAGGGGTATAGGCATTTCTATTTAAGCCATTTGATATCCAAATGGCTTAAATAAATTCATCGCACTGCCTGGGGTCCGAACCCGCGACGTTCCGTATAGAAAATTTGTTAATATAAATATACATTATTATTACATTATTACTCATTAAGAATTTCCAAATATATATGACAAAAGTATATGAAAGTGTGCTTAAAAATGGGTTGTGTTCCTACATTTTCTCTTGTATGGCTCTAATCAGTCCCCAGATAAAATCACCAAGCATTCGCTCGTTATACTGTCCCTGGTACCTTCTTTCAAACACTTGTAAGTCCGGGCGCCCTCGGGCTTGGCGTAGTTGGTAGCGTGCCTGCCTTGTATACCAAGGGTCAAGGGTTCGGAACCCAGGCAGCCCGATGATTTTATTTAAGCCATTTGAATACCAAATGACCCAAATACCAAAATAACCCGACTAGAAATTTTAATGTAAGACCTATTTGGTCCTCATTGGGCTGCCCTATAGGGATGTCACGCAAAGTCCTGTCTGGCCCTGATTGGGCAATTATTTCCCATTTAGGTCCCAATTGGGAGAAAATGACTATAAGTTATTTTATTTTTCCTAAGAATTTCCCGATTGGGTTCTAATTGGGCCCTTATAGGAATTTCCCTATTGGGCTTGCCTCCTTGGGACCCAATGAGGTCCAGATGTATACTCTGGGTGATCCCAAAGTAACTTCTAGTCGAGAAATCATTATTCTTCTTGAAAGTGTCACTGCCTTTCCGTCTTTCTTCCACCAACATTCCGGACCTAGCCCTTAAAAAATTCTGTGACCGCCACTCTCTCATTTTACGTAAAATTTTGTCGCGACTTCTGGATAGAATTTAAAGAATTAAAAAATGCTTTATATTTTTTATGATCAAATTTTTTGCACCCATATGGCCAATCGTGTTGAAAATTCAATCTAACACTCTGTCTACTTTCGAGAATTCAAGATTAATTTAAATGTTAATCTCAAACAAATCCTTTGGCATTAATTTAAATAAAAACGTAATTTCACCTTATGATAATATTATAAAAAATCTTAGTAAGGTCTTTTAAATAAAATTATTCTCCGTTTTTTTTAAGCTTATAATATAACTTAGAGGTATTCTTTTTTTTTTTAACAAGATTAAAAAAAAAAGCTTTTGTGGTTGACTTGGCTTTCACCTCTTTTAGCAGAGCTTAAATATATTTAAATTTTCTCCAATATTCAACTCCACAATAAATTAATTTTTTTTAAGCTTAACAACACCGACGATTGATTTTATTTTATTAATTGCTTGAACGAATAAACGTAATCTCTTTAAATCAACCTCTCTCTTTCTCTCTGGATAATTGGGAATTTAAAGAAGACTGGCTGCCAAAAAAGTTTCAAGAGCTATTTATTTTAAACAAAGAGAATCATATTGTTCTAATTAAAAATTTAGATAAACTTTTCCTGTAATTCAATATACTCTCTCAGTATATAATTTTTTTCTTTTTATAAATTAAATAAATTTTAATTTAATATGAATCATTAAAAATATGTCATGTTTAGTAAATGTAATATCAAATTACTTTTAACCGGGTTCTGATTGTTTTACATTCGATACTGTCCATCCTTGAAAAAAAAGGATCAGGTTCTTGCAGAAATAATTTTTAAAATAGGCTACTTTTCGATGTAGCTACTAACCGAGTTCACTATAGTTCTAACTTTGGGAAAAAATTCCTTATAAAATAATCATCAATTCCAAATAAAAATAAAAGTAAATTTCTTTAGACAGGGTATTGTTTATTCTTTTTTATCACAATTCATACCCATTTTACACAATTTAGGGATGGAGATATCAGCCAAATTGAAATGCTTGAGGTTCAATAAAACTTCCAGAATAAGACGTTTCGGCATGAATTTATTTGGGCATCTTCAGATATTGGAAATTATACACGTATTGCAAAGCCCACAACATATGTATAATTTTCAATAACCAAAGATGGCCAAATAAATTCATGCCGAAACGTCTTATTCTGGAAGTTTTATTGAATCTCGAGCATTCCAATTTGGCTTGATATCTCCATCCCTCTATTATAATCATATCTCAGCCGCAACATTAATTTAATACATACATACAATACATATTATAATTTGCTGACGACTGCTTTTGGACAAGTTTCGTACTTACGGTCAATATGTTCGTTGACTAAAATAAAAGACATTTTTTCACACTTTTTTCTCATTCACACTCACACTCCACACACATTCACACTGTCTTTTCGGCAACTTAGGCCATTTAAGACATTTACGATAACCGTTATTGATTTAATATACATATATGAGGTCCAGGCATTCTTATTTAAGCCATTTGGTATCCAAATGGCTTAAATAAAATCATCGGACTGCCTGGGGTCCGAACCCGCGACGTTTGGTATACGAGGTTAGCACGCTAACCTCTACACCAAGCCCCGAGGGCAAATCTGTTGGTTTATATTAGCAAATAATAATACAAATACTGTAATTAATTACAATAAAATACAACGTTTAGGCTGCTAATTCTGTAACCGTTATCAGGTAGATGCATTCACTTTGAACAATGAATACTATCTAAGTAAATGCTTAGAGTTATTTAAATGGATGGCTAACTTCGCTTTGCTTACGTTGATTTCGAATGTAAGCTAGGCGAAGTTAGTCAGGCATGTAAATAACACTAAGTCCTCAATTAATATTCATTGTTCAAAGTGAATGCATCTCCATGATGACTGCTGCTGCAGAACTAGCAGCCGAAACGTTGTATTTTATTTTAATTAATTTCAGTTTTTGTATTATTATTTGCTAAAATAAAGTATGATTTTCGCAAAAAAATGTCTTTTATTTCTAATAATAATAATCGTGAGTTTAAATCAATCACGTTCGTTTTTTCCTAAGTTTATTATATTTTATTTTAAATACGGGATCGAAAAATTGTAATTAATGTATTGATTATACATTTTAGATTTTTTTTTTTCATCAAAGTAAAAATAGAGAGAAAGAGGAAAACTTTCTATAAAAAAAAAAAAAATAAATAAAAAACAAACGGGGGTCGTGGGACCCCCGGCAGGAACGAAGTTCCTCATGCCTTTTCTTCAACTCAAAATATAATTTAATATGAATATTATTTAAATAGACGGAAAGCCCGCCCTCGCCAAGGCTTCGGCTAATCTCGCCTCTCCTCCGCCGTCGCTGGGAACGCATTTTTGTAGGAACGCATTTTTGTTACGTTACATTTTCTCCCATTTCACTCTGCGTAAGCCGCGTTAAAGAACTTATTTCCAAAATTTATTCATTCTTAATTATAATTTTATAATTTTCTCATAAATATATAGGCTACAGTATAATTCTTTTAGGCCTGATGATTGTCACCTCAGAGTGAAACTAAAACAATTGTCAGATAATAAAAACCATGATAATAATTTAATGTTCTTCTACCTGCAAAAACAACCAATCTAGAGTAAATATATTTTAAAGTAGCCGGGGGGGGGGGGCCCGGGGGGGAGGGGGGGGGGGATGGTTTTGGGGGGGGGGGATTAGTCTTAAATTTTAAACATAGTAAATGTCCTGCTTATTTATTTTATACTCCCACATTAGTCCTTTGTGATTGTCAAATGAATTTTGTTTCTGAGTTTTTCGTTCTTTTTTTTCCTATCATTTGTTTGTTGAAAGATTAAAAAAGCCGCTCTAATGTATCGAACAAATTCACCTTCTTCAGTGAATAAGAGAAAGCCTTGGTGATCGACTTTGTATCTTATCTGGTCCAATGGCTTGCTCATATTTCGGGTTATTCATCTTGAATTTATAGGATATTGAATGTGTCATTTTAGTAAAAAAAAGAGTGCTGGTGGGGGTTGATGGAGATTATCTTTTGTAAGAGTTCATTGCTTTCCAAACCACGCATAAAATCTTGCTGACTATCGGATTTAGCTCTGTACACTTCTAGAGTCTATTTTTTTAGGGATTTTTTTGATATATCAATTTGATTCAATTTATTAGACTCTCGTTATTTCATTCGGGTCCTTTCTTTTATTAGAGTCGAACACAATGACGTGATCCGCTTCCTCTCATGCACCATAAAATTTTGTTCATTTACCCCCTTAACTAAGAAAAGGTTAAACAAGAAAATTTTAATTTTAATAATTTTTTTTCTATATTTTCAATTCTATTGATTTGCATTCATAGTAATTTTTTTTTTTTTTTTTTTTTTTTAATAAAAAACATTCACACTTTTTTTCTCATTCACACTCACACTCACACACACATTCACACTGTCTTTTCGGCAGCTCAGGCCATATAAGACATTTACGATAACCGTTATTTATGAATTTATATATATTAGGGTCCAGGCATTTTTATTTAAGCCATCTGGTATCCAGATGGCTTAAATAAAATCATCGGACTGCCTGGGGCCCGAACCCGCGACGTTTGGTATATGAGGTTAGCACGCTAACCTCTACACCACGCCCCGTGGGCCATAGTAATTTTTATTTGACTATGTAATATTGTTGTATTGTTGCGTGCTCACTGGCTGTTCATACCAGCTGTAAATGGAAGCCTTGATGCACCTGTTTTGTGTGATAGAATAAATAAAAAATAAATTCTAAATTGCTCCAGTCGTGAAAAATTCTAATCTTATCAATTATGAAAGATTGCATAGGCTATATCTAATTTTTTTTTTTTTTTTTTTTTTTTAGATAAAATAAGGAAAGTAGTGTTAACTTTCTTGGACAAAAAAGTGACAGGTAGTATGATCTTTGATATAATTATTAAAAACGAAATAATTTTCAAAAATGTTTATTTTATTTTTTTTTTTTTGGTTTACAGAGGCGCAATCATGTTTCGGCCACCATGAGAGCCATCATCAGAACTGAAAAAGAAACATGATTGCGCTCCTGTAAACCAAGTAAGAGAAAGTAAAAAAAGAAACATTATTGAAAATTATTCGTTTTTAATAATTATACCAAAGGACACCTGTCACTTTTTGTCCAAAAAAGAAAACACTAGTTTCCTTATTTTATCTGTATAAATTTGGACTGCCCCACCATTTTATCTAATTTTTTTTCATTTAAGGTCTTTCGGAATTTGTGGCACTTCCGATTCCGACTTTATTTATTTCAATTTATTTAAAATAAATTGATGTTGCTTGAAACGCCATTAGCACAAGAGGCTTGTAGCCTACCACTGGCTGATTCAAGGATATATATCTATTTAGTATATGAGGCACAGTCAGGACCGCAGACAGACTTGACCGGCCCCGGAGCTACATGATACGGGCCCCCACCTATAATTTTAAGATTTGAGCATAAAAAAGCCCGGACCCTCTTAGGAGAAAATTGCATAAAAATTATTTTTTTTTAATTAAAATTTTAACCAAGAAAATTATTTTTTATGGTTCTCAAAGGGCCCGGGCCCCCTCGGAGGTGGATATAGCCCCCTGCTCCCCTCTGTCTGCCGGCCTGGACATCAGTTACGTCATTAATCTTCAATCAGTTACTATGCTAATTTGTACTCTACTGCGCTCTGTCTTCTGCGTCAGGACTTAGTGTTTGCTTACTGGGAGTTAGGCAACCCAAATGACCAACTCATGTATTTTTTTTAGAACTTTTTTAACTTAAATATAACCACTCTTACGCATTTGTTAATTCTCTCTTCTAATAAAATTCTGAGCATTCTTTGAAAAGCACTGGAGAAATTTATCCTTTAGGGAGTAGATCATTTTTATATCTCCCAGCAAACGAATTTGTGCCTTTCCTCTCCACTGGTGCCTTCTTTTGAAGAGTGGATTCATTTTTCATTTCACACCACCATCCCACAACAACTACCTTTTCACATTGTTGTGCAGTTTAAACTGAAACCTGGTTATACAGAAAAGCAAAGTTTTTTTATAAATAAATTAGATGACAGCATAATATATAATACTTGAAAAATCAATAATATTAAAATTTCGAAATCCTTGAAATGATTCTGTTTAGATTTCATATCAGCTCATAGATAGAAATCACTATAAATCAACTCATTAATATGTTCTGTCATAGTACAAACAACAGGGTATTAATTATCCATTTGAGATTAATCTAGAAACTACATTAAAAAAAAAATATGTCAATTTTGAACTTCACATGAAATATGAAAGTGAAATGTTATAATTGATCTAATATTGCTTTAAAATTTTAAAAGCTATTTTGTTAGATTTATAGGCGAGGCTGTTTTTGTTTACAATACTCAAACACTTTGGCTTTCTGCAATAGTGGACTCATACAAATTAATAATAAATACACAATTCGTATTTTTTTCGAGTTTTTAAAAATAATAATAATTTTAAGTTAGAAGGTATGCCTCTGCCCTTGACACATTGATTATAATTATAATTTTTTTTATAATTATTCTTTGGATAATATCTCGTCACATATTTGACCTTGTTTTCCTCAAAATCCTTTTTTTTTTTACTTTATTTTATCAATTTATTTCCACAATTTTTACTGTCCCGTTAACCTGATCGGAACTCATTCAAGTTTGCTTGGTTTATTCTATCTTTCAGTTAAATCAAATGGAGATAAATATGACCGTGAAATAAATTGAACAATGGAGGCAACCCTCCTTTAAGAGCTTTATAAAAATAGAGAGGATATTTAATTAGGGTGATCATGAGGAAAGAAAACAAATAGGGTCAGTGTTGTATCAAGGGGAATCCCCTTCTAATGTCGACAAGGGGATATTTGATTCAATGATTGATTTTATCAAATAATTTAACATGAAATATTTAATAATACTTAAATGTTTTAAATTATTTGAAAAATATTTTCATTCTATCAGGCTTATTAATTAAAAAAAAGTAAAAAATTTAAAAAAAGGAAGACAAATAAATATTTTTAGAAAAAATCCCCCAAATCCAAATACTCAACATTTTTAGATAAAAAATTATATACGAGGGGAGTTCAATAAGTAATGGAACACATTATTTTTTCTGAAACTGGGTTTGTTTTATTCATCATTCAAATACACCATGTTATTCCCCAATATTTTAGCTACATAACATTATTTATCCCCATTCAATTTGGTTGATTTTCATTGATCTTTTAACAATAAATACTTTATAAATGTTATTATATTGTATATTATGTATCTTTTATAAAAGCATAAAAATATATAATTATAGGCCAGGTATAGGCTAATACTATATCGTCTTTTAGACTAGCCTGCTATCTATTGCAAGAATGATGAACTAATTTGACAGTTGGTTTTTAAATAAATCATCTAAGCTTATTTTAAAGATTTCTTAATTAATATGTGATTAATAATAACAATAAATTCATTTTTAAATTAAAAATATATTTTTCAATAGTATCATCTAATTTTTTCATTAAAAATACAATTTTTCTGTATATTTTACTTCTGGAGATTGAATGAATAGATATAAAATCCTAATATATGAAATAAGACTGGAGGGAAAGAAGGAGAATGAAATTATAAGAATAGAAAAAAAGTCCTTTTAATATATTAATGTAAATAACCCTCAGGCATATTATATAGACTTTATTATATAGTAGGAATTTTAAAAAGATATTCTAAATTGCTTTATTTTTTTTTTTTAAATTGGGAACGACCAAATCATTCAGTGGAAATTTTATTATATGCTTAAAGAACAACTCACTCATAAGGCGTATATATTCAAATATAATAGCAAGTTTGTATAATAGTCTTCAGTCCTACCGTAGTCATTTTTTCATGGTAGTTATATTCTCTTGAATTTTTTTTTATCAATATTTGATCAAAAGGATTCAGAAAAAAGGTTTTCCGTCCAAAAGTAAGGAAGATAGAATTAATAAAATCTTCCCCTTAAAGTGAAGTAATTTCCTGAATTAAAAAAGTTTTTTTCTTTATATTAACAAACTTGAAAGAAAAATCATATTTTAATATAAATACTTGTTTAAAAAATTTCCGGAGAATAAAATATTAATTTTGGTCACTCACAACATTGAATTATAAATATAACGCCAGGCCGTACTTTGCATCTCAGTATTTATTTATTTTTTTAATTGGAAATCTTGAAGTTAATTCTGGAATTTTTCCACATACATTAATTTGTTTTTAATTTATTATAGTTAATTTTTTACTTTCTCTTGTCCAGGGGCGGATTTAGGCATTTGCTGCCTATAGGAATTGGACTCTTCCCCTTAAACCACCCTAACGCCGTTGGACTTCTAATTACCTATACCTTTTCATCATCCATGGGCGTAGCCAGAATTCTTGTTAGGGGGGCCAACCCCTCGTTAGAGCGAGAGGGGGTTTGCAATTAATATATACATAGATTATTAATTATTTATTTAAATAAAAAAAAAATTAAATTAATGTAGTGTTAAAATAAAATTCCCAATGAGAAAAAATATATATATATATATTTTTTTTTTTTTTTAGGACCAGCCAGGGGGGGTAATGGCCCCCCTGCCTCCCCCTGACTACGCCCATGTCATCATCAAATACTTTTCTATTAAAAAAAAAAATTTAAGGGGGTGTAGGAGGGCGTCAAACTTACTTAAAAAAAACTAGACTATTATAAGGAATTTTTCAATGCGGTTTTTTTTAAATTAATTATATTCATAAAGGATTATTAGGACAGAGAGTTATTATTTTTTAACTAACATTAAAAAATTAAGGAAATTAATTTTTTTGTTTTCAAGCTAAACAGCAAACCATCTGTCCACAATTAAATTTTTTTTTTTAATTTAAAAATGAATTTATTATTATTTTTAATCACATATTAATTTAAAAAAATTTTAAAATAGGATAGAGATATTTTAAAAATTATGTGTCAAATAATTCAGCACTCTTGCAAAAGATGGCAGGCTAGTCTAATAACCGATCGCTTATTAGCTTATATCTGGCCTATATTTATATATTTATATGCTTTTATAAAAGATACATAACATTTATTAAGTATTCATTGTTAAAAGTTCAATGAAAATCAACCAAATGCATTAAATTATTAGCTACCATTCTGACATCTCTTGGCAAATTTTCGTAATAGGTGTTTTTTTTTCTTCCTTTTTAAGATACCCAACACCCTCTTATCTGGAAAAACATGCGTAACATCTACCTCCAGAATCCCCTAAAGGCGCGAGCCTAGGTCGCCTCTTCGGAAATACGTCCCCTTTTAATCTAAAAGCCTCCGTTTGTTTAACAATCAATCGTGACGTTTCGGGTCTATTTTATTGTTTCATCTTCAGTCTTTAAACATTGTTTATGGTTTCTTCAAAGTAGGCTTATTTAAATAGTATTTTGTGTAAAGTGAGTTAGTGGCTGTAGATATTGTAATATTGAGTTGCGAAGATGCAGCCAAAGAGGATTTGGACCAATGAAAACACCAATTCTAATATGAGACGTTTCGGACAAAATTTTATGAAGCCTGAACGACTGAAGATGGCAAAATAACATTTTCGCCGAAACGTCTCATATTGAAATTGGTGTTTTCATTGGTCCAAATCCTCTTTGGCTGCATCCTCGCAACCCAATATTAAATATTATTATACCGATGGAAACTGGAGTGGATCAATCAAATTAATAATTATTATTAGTACGGAATTTTAAAAATATTGTTTGGAGTGAAAAAATTTCCTTATTATTTTCATTATTATAAATATTTATTGTGTAGTAATAATAGTAATAGTTGCATTGTTTGTGGTCGGATCCCCCCTTGACGGGGTCATGGGGGTCACCGAGGAGCCATCCTTGGCAAGAGAATAAGCGGGGGCTGCTGGGCCCGGGTCCGGGGTCCGGCGGCGGCGGGTCCCCTAGCAACGCGGTTGCCAGGCAGGGCAACCCGGGGGTGGAGATCCAGGGGGTAAGGGGCCCAGTGAGGGGACGACGACGACGGCGCCGGAGGAGGATGGACCCCAGTGTGCTCGTGGCTTCTGCACACACCTCATCTCGCTCTCTCACCTCCGGACCACAACAACATCACACCACCACTACCACCACTCACCAACTTCGTCGTTGTCGTCGTCGTCACCCTCCTCCTCGTCGTCCTAGTTGTTGTTGTTGTTGTTGTCGTATAACAACCCCCCGCGATGGCTGCCGATGAGGCTGCTGCACCTCCGCAGCAGCAGCAGCAACAACAGCAACAACCGCCAGCACAACAACAACAGCAGCAGCAGGGCGGAGTCCCAGAGGCGAATTCGGCATCCGCACCGGTGAATAAATCGGAGGCCCCGGAATCACAAGGCGAATCTAAACCTGCAGGTACTGACGTCCAAACTACCCTCCCGCATTGAGGGCCGTTCGCCCAACCAACTGTCAAATTCACCATTTTTAGGTTAACTGTCAAATCGCTGCAGATATACTCTGTCATTCTTAGTTTTTTTTTTCTTTTTGATATGACAGTTGGGAATGTTATCATTTTTTTTCTCGATCAGCTGATATAATTAAATAAATAAAATTAGATACTGATGGTTATTACTATGGTTTCATTTAACCATGGAATTTTTTAGTGAATTCTTTGATGTTTTCAACAAAAATCCAACCTTAACTTGTCTTTGGTTAATTTAAAAAGATAATATAGTTATAATAATAATTATGACTTTTTTCGTTAATGATCAATAATAACAAGTAGATTTTCATCTTTAATTGGAATATGGCACATAAACTTCCCATTCACACTCATTTGGTATCCAAATGGCTTAAATAAAATTATCGGACTGCCTGGGATCCGAACTCTCGACCCTCGGTATACAAGGTAGGCGCGCTATTAACTACGCCAAGCCCGAAGCCTCACCTAAACTTAAATTATACCTAAAATTTATCATATATTTACACATATTTATGATTTGTTTATTTTATTAAAAGTAGGCCTAATATTTATTTATTTCATAATTTTACAATTTTTCATTTTTTTTTTTTTTAAACATTCACACTTTTTTTTTCTCATTCACACTCACATTCGCACAGTCTTTTCGGCAACTTAGACCATATAAGACTTTGACGATAACCGTTATTTATAAATTTATCTATTATTGGGGTCCAGGCATTCTTATTTAAGCCATTTGGTATCCAATTGGCTTAAATAAAATCATCGGACTGCCTGGGGTCCGAACCCGCGACGTTTGGTATACGAGGTTAGCACGCTAACCTCTACACCATGCCCCGAGGGCTACAATTTTTCATAAAAATGATTGTTTCTTGTATATCAATCATTCAGAAAGTAAAATTTTTAAATTTATTTTATATTTAAATTATCCCATTTTCTGGTAGTACTTCAAATTCATAGATAAATTAAGAGAAATATAAAATTTGTATTTTCTGAACATAACCATTTAGTACTTTGAACGTAACCGTTCTATACTTACTATATAAACCAAATGAACTGACTTATTTTAAAATTTCCTGCTTTTCAATTTTGCCTGGAATTGAACGATTTTCCTACTTCCTTGGGTGGATTCTCGTTTTCTTCCTTAGGAAGTTAAAGTTTAATCCAATGTACATACCTGTACATAAATTGCTTTCAACTCAGGAAAAGAATTTGAAAACAACACCCCCTCGACTAGATGCCCTATTATATAAAAAATACACTTATGAAATTAATTAAAAAAAAAAAAATTCTAAAATATCTTACTTTTCGCTCCCTCCCATTTCGAGACAGTTTATTAAAATTAAATTAAATTAAATTAATACCATTATAATATATAAAATTTTATTAAAGCATTTCATTAATTTTTTTTAATTTGATTTAAGGTCTTTTTCAACATCGAAAGCCATTTAGACCCCGTCACTATTTATTACAATGAGATTGGTAGCCAATACAATTGAAAAAATAAATTGTCGCATGAGACGGTATACGAACCCTCGACCCTTTAAATGGCCAGCACGCTAACCACTACACCAAAGCCCAAGGGAAAGATTTTCATTTATATATTTGAAAATTTTTTCTAAAACATTAAAATATTCTGGCAATTTTGGAAAAATTTTCGTATTTATTTATTTTTTTATTGTACTTTTCTTTTAAATTAGCATTTGGAAAAAGGGTTCAATAGAGAGGCGTCATACTGTATTTAAATTAGATTGTATTGAACCGAAGGGGGGAGGGTATTGGAATTAACTATTCCTGACGTATGCAAAACACCCGCCGCTTAAACAAATTCCACTGATCACCACCACCCGCTCACCCCATCGCACGCGCTCTGAAAAAATTATCATTTTTAACATTTTGCTTTGTGCCATTCATTCATTAGTCATATTTATTTTGCGATCATAAAAAAATTGTATTTGATAAATTATTGAAAAAATATTCGCTTTTAGGCCCATTTTAAAAAACTTTTACTTTCTATATATGAGAGAGAGAAAGTATTGGATTCATGTCAAAAATTCGATGTCGAGATTTTGATGGATATACACGTTTTGAGGTGCCCTGAGTCTATATATGTCTGTGAACAAAATATCTCAAGAATGAAAAGAGCTAGGAAGTTGAAATTTTATATTTAAGTTAGGTACCCCACTGCGACGTGACAGCTTTTAAACAAAATCGGCCAAAAAGTACTAGTACTTTGGTGATGTATTTTTTTTTGATTTTCTCAAAATTCTCTTCAACAATTTTGATTAAAATTCATAAATCAATTATTTTTTAGATGCTCTTTAAAATAAATATTTTCATTTTGCCCTTCAAATATTTTGAAGCACACTTTACTCTTGTACTTTTTTTTAACACTCACACTTTTTTTCTCATTCATACTCACACTCACACACGCATTCACACAGTCTTTTCGGCAACTTATGCTATTTAAAACTTTAAACGATACTAGTTATTTGTAAATATATCTTTTGGGGGTCCAGGCATTTCTATTTAAGCCATTTGGTATCCAAATGACTTTAAAAAAATCATCCGACTGCCTGGGGTCCGAACCCGCGACGTTCGGTATAGAATACCGTACTCTTGTACTTAATAGGAAAGTTAGGAGAAATGAATGCCATGGTATCAAAATATAAATATTTTCATTTCCCATGTTTATAAATTTTACAAGTTGTGTGCTGTGAGACCAGTCACACCAGATTTTTTATTTTAAAATATTAAGAAAATTTTTTTACAAAGCCGTATTGCTGTAATAATTTAATTTTATATAAACAAAATTAATTTAAAAAATTTCCCAGCTATACATTTTGAATTGGCTTATTTACAAATTGAAAATTCAATTTTATATAATAAAATTACTTTTATTGTTAATTCCTTTTTTTCTTTCTTAACTCCATACTAGTCAAATCTTTCTATCAAAAAGACGACAGGAAGAGGAAGTAACAACAAATAACGTTTCGTCTCTTCCTTTACACAGCCTCCAAGAACTCAAACTTCGCTTTTGTGATAGAAGTCAAACAATTTTGTAATGGTGTTTGACAGAGAGATAGATTGCGTGCCACCGATTGAGCCATTTGTTCTTTTTCTTCACAATCGGCGACTAAATTTATTCCAAGAGTTTCTTTCGAATGCACCTCAATTCAATATAACCCATTCCTCTTCTTTATTTTCTGCAAAAATTGTAACGCGCTCTTGTCTAGAATTTCAATGAGCAAATTAAAATATTCTAAAGTTTCTTTGGGCAAAATAGAATATTTAAGATTTTTATTGTTTTTCTAACTAGATGTCATTCTATATATTTTTGATGATATATGGACCCTGTTACGCCTTAGTGTGTCAAGCGCCAGCTACCGAGTTTTGAGAAAATTAACATTAAAGTTTTTTGTTTTCATTGGATTATATATAATTTTTTTTGGTCAATTATGCAAGTAACATTAAATATAAATTTTTTTAGGACATATTTCATAAAAAATACTATTAATTATAGCATTTGAAACAATATTCCGTGCTTGACCCAATTTTTAATTTTTTGGCGCTTGAGACACTAATGCAGAACAGGGTCCATATATTGTTTGAATCTTTTTACTTTCTCTTACCTCTATATATGTTAATATATATAGAGAGAAAGTATTATTTTAATATTCATGTCAAAAATTCGATGTCGAGATTTTGATGGATAAACACGTTTTGAGGTCCCCTGAATCCAAAAAAGTGTTTTTCGCGATATGGTCTGTCTGTATTGTGTCTCTCTGTGAACAAAATATCTCAAGAACGAAAAGAGCTAGTAGGTTAAATTTTATATTTAAGTTAGGCACCCCCCTGGGACGTGACACAAAGCTTTTGAACAAAGTCGCCCAAAAAGTACTAGTATTTTAGTGATTTACTTTTTCAGATTTTTTTCTATTTTCTCAAAATTCTCTTCAACGATTTTTTGATTAAAATTCATAAATCAATTATTTTTTAGATGCCCTCTTTAAAATATATATTTTCATTTTGCCCGTCAAATATTTTGAAACACACTTTACTCTTGTACTTAATCGGAAAGTTACGAGAAATGATTGCCATGGTATCAAAATATCGTACCAATCAATTGAAATAAATAGGGACGTGGTCTAAATGGCCTCAGATGCCAAAAAAGACCTTAATCAAATTAAAAAAAAAATGTATTAATATTTTTAATCCATTTTTTTTATTTTACTTTTTATATTTTTAAGGTCTTTTTCGGCATTTAAGGCCATTTAGACCTCATCCTTATTTATTTAAAAATTTATTTTAATATCATAAAATATTTATCAATAACCTGGAATTCCATTTGTTTACTTCTTCTGGTTAACCCACACTTGAAAGCCCGCAGACTTTTAGCCCTAACCGCTCGCTACTCTGTAGTTACTTAAATTTCCTAACTTTACTTTTTCTTCTTCTGAATATTTTATTTATCAGAAGCTAGTTAATCTTTCTCTTATTTTTGTGAGCCTGTCTTTTCTGACAACCTAATCTAAAAAGTTTAGATGGAGAAAACAAGCCTCTCAGTGGACGACTACTTCATTTAAGAGAAAAAAAAAATACTTCTAAATATCTAAACACAACATCTTTACAATTAAAAACTTTTTTTAGTTTTCTCTTTTAATCGAATAAAATCTTTAATATAAAGTCAGACGTAATAAATAATAGTAAAGCCAGCATTCCTGCTGCGTTAATCCTGATTTCCTAAAAAATGTATTTTGCTTCTAATTACTAATTAATTAATAGTTAAATAATATTTATTCTTATAGAGTAAACTGGTTACTCTAAAAACAGACGATAAAATTTAAAATCATAAATTGGGTGTTCAAAAGTAAAGTAATAATATCAGTGTTAAAAAAATGCTATAACAGTGATGTTAAAATTTTACTTTTTAGCACAAAGTGTTAACGATCTATATGAGGATAGCTATGTTTTCTGCTTGTTCGTGTTTTTAGTCCCCTCGGTATCCTCTGGGGGCATGAGCATTACATACTTGATTTGTTATTTTCAATCTAGTAGACTTTTCTGACACACCAGAGTTAAAAAATGCCACTCTCTTAATAAAGTTTTAACAACGACGTTAACATGTTGCTTTTATCTCAAAGCTGTCAAAATCATAACCTTACTTTTTAGGTTAAAGTCGCCATTTTGTTGCATTAAATACGGCGTTAAAATATTAAATGCACCCTCTAGATGACATTAATTTTTAACTCTATTGTCTAAATGTTAACGCTTAGGCGTTAAAGTTTTGGCTCATAGATTAGCATTTTGAGGCAAGGAGATGTTAAAATGAATTAACGCTGTTTACAAATGTTAAAAGTTGATGTTTTTACTTAGAAAATAGACCTGGAAATGAATCATAAATAAAATTTTTTAAATCTATTCAATACAAATTAATATTATTCTAGGTATTAGGATTGGCGCCAGAAAATTTTTACAAGGGGGGGGGGGGTTTGATGATCTGAGACTAATTAATGTCTTCCCCAAATGAATAAATTATAAAAAGAAAATATTTTTTATAATTTCTAACAATAAATTTAACACCATATTTCTCTCTATATATTTATCTTTATTTATAATTTCGCAGTGGAGGAGGTTTGGGCCTCCATAGTCGCCTGTTAGATAGTGATACTCTTTGAAGAGATACCAATAGGCCAAACTTACGGATTAAATAATAAAATGTTTACTCAAATAAATCTAGTCACATAAATATTTAAACCTAAATCATTATTTTCACGACTATAAATTTCCTAAGCCTTACTACCACATTTGGAAAAAATTTTTTTATTTATCTCCTCATAAATCAGAAACTAAACGAAATAAACATACCTATATGTCTATCGGTTTTTTAAAATTCAGAACGAAAAAAGGACTCCTAATTTTTTTTTTTAGATAGATTGATGTATCACTTAATATCTTAGCAAATCAGTACCTGGAGTTTTCTGATATGATTCATATGCATATCCCCCCTCACAAAAAGAGTGATCGATTGATTCTTTATACGGAAAGCATTTATCAGTTTCAAAGCATTAAATTTCCCAGAGGCAAATAATTAACAAATAATCTATCTTTTCTTCAAATTTTCAGATATTTTTCATATTAAATATTTGTGTACCCAATCAGCAGTTAACAAACCCTATTATTTGAAAATTGTGTCTCGTGGCACTTCAAAAATGCTTTAACTACACATTCTACTATTAAATTCTAGTAAGGAAGAAGATTTGCAGTCAAATGAAAAAAACCTCTATTATTAAATAAACTCTTTGTTCAGACATTTCGTCATAGATTTGCTCCTGAATAAAGAGTTTATTTGAGGCTCTTTTCATTTGGCTGCAACTCCTCTTCCTTACTATAATTTAACTTATAAATAGCAACGTAATACTTATTAGGGTCCGACCGAAACAAGATTTTCAGCCATAACCGAAACCGAATTTCGGCTTCATTCTTAGTTTCGGCAGAAACCGTAACCGAAACTTGTTTTAAACTTTTCTTAATATTTCCTATACAAAATTCATATCATTTTATCTTTTTTTTCCCTTGTAATAAGTCACAATCACTCCATTTTTACTTTGATGGATATACGTTTTGAGGTTCCCTAAATTCAAAAAAGTGATTTTCGGCTGTGGTTGGTCTGTCTGTGTTTCTGGGTTCAATTTAAAGGTATGAAGGAATTGAGCTAGGAGGTTGAAATTTTATATTTAAGTTAGGCACCCCCCTAGGGCGTGAAAATAAGCTTTTAATTAAAATCGGCAAAAGAGTACTAGTACTTTACTGATGCACTCTCAAAATTTGCTCCAAAGATTTTGATTAAAATTCAAAAATCAATTGTTTTTTAGTATTAGTTGTTCAATTTTTGAATTTATAGTTACAGCAACACCAAACCTTACTCTAGAAGGCGGGGACTTGTTTAATCATGATTTTATCAAAATTAATAATTAGTTATTAGAAGGGCAGTTGAAAATCCCTTCATCTAATCTAAATACATTTAGGCCTAAAAGATAGATTTCTATCCGATTTTGATGGTTACTCTCTTCTGCATGCCCACACTAATGAATATAATAACATCTCCAAATCCAATTTCTGACAATCTAATATATAAAGTTTATAGGATTTCATGGAGGATTTAACAATTGATGAAAATCAAGGAACATGAACATAACATGTTTCTGATTCTATGGTATCTAATATCGGACATCACAGTAATTTTAAAAGCACTTATAAACATGACTAATCTAATATCAGATATGGAACCGTTCTTCAAAAATGAATATCTTGATTCTGATTTGATAAGTCATCATATTTAACAATTTGTATGTTTTTTTGTTGGTTTAAACGTCAAATGATCCCCAACCTATCCATGGCATCGATGCACCCTTTGCACCAGACCACCGAAACTTCGACCATCCATCCTGAACTAAAGGGTAGAATACATGCCCCGAATAGGCTGGAGATCCTCGGGTTCAATACAAGGACGGATACAGGGGGGAGGTAAAGGGGATGATTACCCCCCCCCCCCCGAGATTTAAAAAATACTTTTTTTCGAAAAAAAAATTTATTTTTAATGTAAAATTTTAAAAATTAATACTGAAAAATTTGATTTGTATTTATATTCTGGCAAACAAGTACAGAATGCGCCTTTAAATTACCGAAATTAAGAAAAAATAGTGTGCTGTGCGACGAGTCACATCAGATTACCCCCCCCCCCCCCCCCCCCGAGAAACACCTCTGGATCCGCCCTTGATTCAATACCCGCTTACCAACAAAAAATATACAAATCGTTTAATAGATATCAATCATTTTTTAAATATTTTTATTTTTTTTAATAATCGGTGATTGTTGAACTGATATAATTTGTTAACTCACCCCATCTCCCTTGACATGGGTTTCTCCTTCCCACATGTTTCCCACCACAGCTCGTCCTCCCTCCGGAGTCGGTGTCCGGCTTCCTTCACCTCTCACAGATGAGGGTGTTGCTGGACGCCGGCCTGTCCAACTCACTTACATGCTTTGTTCTCGTTAAGAAAACAAGCCAGGGGAATATAAATTTTGACATATATTATATCAAATCATATAAATTTCTTGAAAAAATGATACAAGCAATTTATTTAATATATAAAAATTACGATGGTTGAACTGTTATTTAGGAAATAAAATAAAAAAAAGAGACTACTTCTTTGTTTTATACGAGTAAATGCATAATTATAAATTATTTATAATATAATTCAATTAAAATTATTTTCTCCATATACAGTCGACCAGGTGCATATATGTGTGAGGGAGAGTGGCTATGTGTGTGTGTGTGTGTGTGCGCTGGCAGCGCTCTCTAGACAGCATTATCTATACTAGTCAGTAACTCGAGCAATTCGCGCCGGTACGATCACGCTTTTTTATTTGTCACTCGGTTCCGTATTCTTTTTAACTTTTCGTTATTATTTAAATAGTATTTATTTATTTGTGTTATTCATTTAGTTATATAATAATTTGTTATAGTTTTATTTTTATGTGTGTGTTGTGAATTCAAAGTGATTTTCCTGACCTGGGCCTGTCTGGGTGCCTCTTCAACTTTTAAAGTAAGAATTTATTTAATTCCTTGAAAAATATTTAATTATTTTCACTTGTTTTTACGAATATAATAAATATAATAATCAACTTTTAATGTTAAATGTGATGAAAAAATGACATGACAGGTAAGGTTAGTAAGCTATTAAAAAAAATGATTTTTTTAAAAATATTTATTCTAAAAATGATTTGATTATTAAACATTAATAATATTTTACATATCTATTACATTATCAATTAAATAATAATACATAAGTGGTCCAACTCGGTTAAATTAAACAGATTTGCAAGTGTTTTGTGTGTCATTTTTCCATCTGCTAAATTCTAAGTGTATTTGATTCAGCATAAAATTTAGGGTTTTTCTGTTAATTTTTGATTAGGTATCTATTCTAGTTAGTAAATAATTAAGATAAAATCTCTTAGGAAATTGTTTTATTCCTATTTTGCTCAGTACATGGCCTGCTATTATAATCTCTTTATGATTGGATTATATATATATACTTGTCAAATTTAGTTTGTCAATCTATTAATATCACTGGAGTCATCAAATAAATAAGAACTTCCAATCACTTGTTCATTCCATTTATTGAATGAAAACTAGTTTATTTTTATTATTTTTCTTTCATTTATTAAAGTATTTAACCACCAATCTATCTACTAAAGTTATAGAAATATTTATTTACTTAATTATTATTAATTATTTTAACTAATTATATTAACTGTTCCCTTTCTAATTAAATTAAATATTATTATTTTCTAGTGTTTATTTTCATAAACACATCAACTATCTTTGCTTTTTACATGTGATTATTTCACTGTTTAAAAAAAAATTAAACTTTTATGATTCTAGGCTTTAAAATTCTAATAAAAAATATTTATCTTTGATTAATAAAATAAAACAATGAAATTATCACATGTAGCAGCCTTTAATTTTGTTACGTACTACACTAATTTATATATAGGCCTATTTATATATATATATATATATAATAATAATTTTTTCATTATTCAGAAAATATTTGACTCTGACGATTTTAGGATCATTAAAGACAGTGGGCTCCCTGATTGCATTTACTCTCCGATAAGTAAGCTTAATTAAAATTAAATTGAAATTAAAATAACTCCTTGATTCTCTCTTGCCTCTCTTTTTATTTCACAAGACAAGGACGTTCAAAAGTAAGGAGAGAGATAATCCCTTAAATCATCTGCTTTCTGGACAAGGTCAAGCCGTCAGAGTCAAACAATCGAGTCTGACGTCATCTTTCTTAGAACCAATTAAAAGGGAATAAAAATATTAAATTCTCCGAATTGAGAAAATCGACCTAATTAAAAATAAAGCATTTTTTTTACTTTCTCTTACCTCTATATATGTTAATATATAGAGAGAGAAAGTATTGGTTTCATGTAAAAAATTCGATGTCGAGAGTTTGATGAACACGTTTTGAGGTCCCCTGAATCCAAAAAAGTGGTTTTCGCGACATGGTCTGTCTGCGGGTGTGTGGGTGCGTGTTCAATTTAAAGCATGAAGGAATTGAGCTGCGAGATTGAAATTTTTTATTCAAATTCAGTACCCCCCCCCCCCCCCCGAGGCGTGAAAATAAGCTTTTAATCAAAATCGGTCAAAGAGTACTAGTACATTTCTGATGTACTTTTTCAGTTTTTTTCAATTTTCTCAAAATTTGCGCAAACGATTTTGATTAAAATTCAAAAATCATTTATTTTTTTGATGCTTTTTAAAATGTATATTCTCATTTCGTTCTCAAAATTGTTTGAAGCACACTTTACTCTTATACTTCATAGGAAAGATAGAAGTAATAGTTACAAAATATAGGATAAATATTCCTCATGTTTATAAATTGAATTCTAGTAATATATCGGCGAAATGTCGACACAAAAAATCTGGTGTGACAGCATAGTATACGACTTTCTCTTACCTTTGGTAAAAGAAAGCTGTGCAGCCAGTCACACGAGATTTTTCCAATATTTTCTTTTTAATCCTGTTTCGCATAATCTAGTTCCTTCAATATCAGATATATAGGCTCCTATATAAAAATTTTTTCTCCATTTTATCTTCTTTTCTCAATTAAAAAAAGTAAAAATATATTCTGATTTCTAATCTTACAAAGAAAAAAATTTCAAAAATTATTATGAACGATGCAAATATGCTTAAAACAATGAATTTCTTTTTTTATTGCATTTTTAAGTCACTCAGCTACTGCGTCAATTTGACTTAAGCGTTTAAAATTCTGTATTATGAAAACTTGTACCGATGCCTTCCGGCGACCGTTCAATTTTCTTGTTTATGATATTTTCTTTCTACACTTTGAATAAAATATATATAAAGAGATTCACTTTAATTAAATATCTGAGAGTAGTGAACTTTATTACAAATTTTTTTTTATTATAAATATTCTAATTTCTCTCCTTTTATTAAATTACAAAATAATCATTTTCTCATATTAAAATTTAACTATGTTAAACAAGTTCATATTAATTTTACAAATAAACTTTTATGATATTGAAGCGAATGCTAGTACAGAAGATATTGAACAACTTCTAGCAATATTAACATTTTAATGAGATAACCGTGGATATATAAAATACATTTTTTCATCAAAAAGTTTTAAAAGAAAAAAAAAACTATTCCTATCAATTTCCAATAAAGATTTTCATTTGCTTTTATAAAAACAATGAAATAATCACAAGTAGAAAACGCATGGGTGGGACTTTTTATTGACCCTCACTGTACAACTAATACAGACCTTTGCTCAATTGATGGTTCTGAAAAATCGGATTTATCATAATTGTGGTTAGCACTATTTGCAGCCGACCCCTTCATTTGTGTTAATATCAAAACTATCGTTCTTGACCTACATATAATTTTTAATTTCTCGCACTATTATACACTATGTAACATAATAGAAGTTTTATTATGTTCATAAATGTTTGTGAGCATTTTAATTCGTTTATTAGCTTAGCCACTATTACTTCTACCTCTAAATGGTCAGTTCCTGCTTGTTGCCAAATTAATAGCTCGATCCGTTTTTACTTTCTCTTACCTATTTATGAATATGAGTCGTCCATTTCCAAAAGTGTCTAGTTACATCGGGAACATATTTTCAGGAAACGATGAAAACCTGTATTTTATTAAACTCAAGAGTTAATTTCTGACTGTTATGTTTATAAAATCTGTAAATAAATTACAAACACAATTTACAAGATTTTAGGTCGGTATTATTTTCTATATAGGCGTAATAAACTGTTTTGATATTCAACTAGGCACTTTTGGAAATTTTTTTTGTAATTAGCTAGTTTTGGAATTGGACACAGATCACACACCTTGGTCCTTTTGCAATTAGAGTTTTTGCACTGTAAATGCACCTAGTTAGTTTCAATAAACATAGGAAAACAGAAATATTCCTGGTTAGTCAACAATAATCATTATTAAGAAAAGAGTAGGAATATAGGTCTGCTGTAAAAATGTTCCCCAGATTACCATTATATACAATTTTGTGGAAGCTTGAGGATAGGGCTATTTTTCATTGTAATTAGTAAGTTTTGGAAATGGCTTCATAAAAGTCGCCGTCTTACGTAGATGTTAACAAGCAATTAGTTTTGCAACAATTTGCAACAAAACAGTTTTGGTTTCATGGAATGAAATGCAACAAGGCCCGGTTTGAATTTGTATTCTATTTTCAACTAGTGATGAGAAGTGGCTGTAGACTTTGAATTGGTTATAGGAGACTTTGCAGCCAAGGACTTAAATAAAAAACTTTTATTTAATTATTAATCGTCGACGTTTCTGTCACAAATCACGACGTCCTGATGAAGGTCGTGATTTGCGACCGAAACGTCGACGATTAATAATTAAATAAAAGTTTTTTATTTAAGTCCTTGGCTGCAAAGTCTCCTATACCCAATTCTATTTTCAATATTTATTTTAAATAGAATATTAAAACTTTTTTTACTGGAAAACTATTTTTAAATGTATATTTCAGTTGTGCCAACAACATGGAATTAAAATCTTAACTTTTCAAATTTTTTCAATTAGGCACTTTTGGAAATGGACGACTCATATTTAGAAAAAATATTGAATTCATGTCAAAAATTCAATTTCGAGATTTTGCTGGAAACACACGTTTTAAAGCCCTATGAGTCCTGCAAAATGGTTCTCTATCTGTAAACAAAATATAAAATTGTGAATTGTGCGACCAGGCACACCTGATTTTTTTAAATTCGATATGTCCCAATCAAAACTTCTCCTGGATTAAAGGTCATTACATTCAGAATTTAATTGGTATAAGTACCAGTATGTTTTGCTTTCTCGAGATAAATCGTTTAGGGATTATTTTTTATGGAAATTAATTTTTTCCCCCTTTATTAAAAAGAAAATAATTTACATAAATTAATTTTATTTTTGTTTACTTCCGTTATTTTGCTAAAATGTTCAGAAGCGAACAAAAAAAAATTATTAAAAATGATGTTTATTTAGGAATTAGCCCTACGTCTATATTGAACTTGCTCTTATTTTCTGAACTGATATTTTTTATCGTTATAATTTTTTATTTATTTACTCTTTCAGAATAAAATACAAAAAAAATCTGGTGTGACTGGAGCACAGCACACAACTTTCTTTTACCATTCGGTGAAAGAAAGTTGCTCACCGTGATTGTCACAACAGATTTTTTTGTTTCGAGATATATTTAGTTTCTCATAGCACTTGGTTAACTTGACCAATTGCATTTGTTAAGTAAAAAAAAGTAAAAAAGTCAATTGTTTGAAAATTTCCATAGGCTCTATGTATTTTAAATGTTGACTGCTTGAAATAACCTATGGTTATTTTTTAAAATTTTAATCTCATATTTGGATATTTTATACACAATAGAGAATCCTAAATAAATACAAAATTTCATAAGAATTGGAAAATTTTTTTTAAAATGTGTAAAAAGGAAAATTATTTTGAAAAATCTGAAATACATCAGTAAAGTGTACTTCAAACAATTTTCACAAAAAAATTATTGATATAATTTTTAAATGTCACCAAGTTGATTTATATGAATTTTCTAAAAAGAAAAAGATTTATATTTTCATACCTTTTAACAATGGCCACATTTTTCCTAAATTTCCTATGAAGAACAAGAGATTCAAAAGATTTGAAGGGCAAAATGGGATTATACATTTTAAAGACCATGTAAAAAATAATTGATTTATGAATTTAAAAAAACATCCTTGGAGCGAATTTTGAGAAAATCGAAAAAACTGAAAAAGTACATCAGAAAACTACTAGTACTTTTTTGGCCGATTTTGTTTAAAAGTTATTTTGGATGACTAACTTAAATATAAAATTTCAAGCTCGTTGCTCTTTTAGTTCCTGACGTATTTTGTTGATAGACATATAGATCAATTTGCGGGACTTTTTTGAACACAGGGGACCTCAAAACATGTATATCCATCAAAATCTCGACATCGAATTTTTGACATGGCCGTAATACTTTCTCTCTCTGTATATTTTATATATAGGGTAAGAGAAAGTAAAAATATAATACAAAATACACTTTTCATAAACAAAATACATTCTTAATAAATAAATATAGTCACCATAACTCTTCCTTGGATTATTGGATTAGACAAATCCTTCATGGATTTTTCTTTCTTCCTCTATTCTTATTAACTCAATAATTTCTCTATATTTTCAGTCAGTCCTTTCTACCTTCATTTCCCTTTCCATTTTCCTCTCAAATTTTTTACTCTAAGCAAATTTGCGCTCTTTCCTTCTCTTTCTCACATTTTTCATCTCTATCTTCTCTTTCACCCCTTGAATATATTCCCGCACCTTGCTAGCGCCCAGAATATTTTGGTTTCTTCTTTCTTTTTATCATATTATTAATAGTAGCCTGCGTAATTAATTTTTAAAAAAATAATCTTTTTCTTTTGTTTCAGGTGAGTGATCATTCATCCATTGCGTAATATTTTTTGAACTTCTCATCTTTACATCCCTGTAAGTTGTATTTATATTTTGAAAAATTTTATTATTTTACTACTATTTTTGTTATTTTTAATTAAATTATTTAATTATAGATAAATAACACAAGGTTAAGTTTCAAAAGTATTTTATTTTAGCTTATGCGCATAAATGATAATTTAATTAATTGTTTATATTATTATATTTTTAGTATCTTCTATTTTTTCATAGTATCTTTTATTGTTATTATAAATAACAATACTCAACACTAATTTTTTGACCAATGATATTGTAGTAATTTTCGACTAATTTCGTAGTGCTGATTCCAAGTCTTTCGTTGTTTTTGAAAAATTGGCACTTTGTTTTTGACTTTCCTCATTCGGATATTTTTAGAGGACGTGCTATTAAATAAATAATAAATTCAAAATCTAGGATTTTTTTTTGACTAGTTTAATAAAAACTCTGGTTAAACTTTTTTACTTTCTCTTACCTCTATATATGTTAATATATAGAGAGAGAAAGTATTGGATTCATGTCAAAAATTCGATGTCGAGATTTTGATGGATATACACGTTTTGAGGTCCTCTGAGTCCAAAAAAGTGCTTTTTGCAACATGGCCTGTCTGTGTTCAATTGAAAGCATGAAGGAATTGAACTAGAAACTTGACATTTTATATTTATTTAAGATAGCAAGTTTGCAAGGCTCTAGCTAGTTAATTCTATATTTATGATAGGCTCTTCTCGGAGGCTTTTTGAAAATAAGCTTTTATTCAAAATCGGCCATAGAGTACTAGTACTTTACTGATGTACTTTTTCATTTTTTTTCGATTTACTCAAAATTCGCTCGAACGATTAAAATTCATTCAATTATTTTTTAGATGCTCTTTAAAATGTATATTCTCATTTTTGCATTGAAATCTTCTGAAGACCACTTTACTCTTGTACTTCATAGGAAAGATAAGAGAAGTGGTTGCCATGGTACCAAAATATAAATATGTATGTACCGTACTGACGGAAACTAACTATATGTCGACACACCAGATTTTTTGTCAATCCTTTGTTATTGTTAAGTCTTTTAAACTATAAAATTCTGACTAATAAGCTTAATATAATTGTGGTACTTTTTTATTTATTATTCACATACCCACAAGCATGCAATTTTTTTTTTTTTTTTTGCGATAATCCAAAATAAAATTGACTTGAAATTTTTCTGATTGGAAAAAATTAATCCCCGAACAAATTAATGACAAAATCTCCTTTTTCAAATCATTTTTTTTTTATTTAAAGAACGAATTTATAAAATGGCAACAAAGGCCAAAATCAAAATGATGCCTCTCTTTTCTCATTTGCTCGTTAATCCAATCTAACCTGACCGAAAATACATCCAATTGATCCTAATCCGAATTGTTGATTGATATATCATGAAGTGGTATGATTGAATTATGAACACGAATAGGGACGGAAAAAGTGAATGAATAAATCATAAATAAATAAATATACATGTCTAATAAATAATCAGGAAAAAAAAATTAAATAAGATTGAATTCAAATATCCAGTGTTAAAATTGCTGAATAGGTTGTAGCCTATATATTGAAAAGTTAATTACACTTTTTGATAAATATTCAAGAGCTTGTCGGGGTATGATCACATTTAAAAGCACACTCATACATACGAGGAACATTTTGGAATTTGACTTTCGCTGGTTGCATAAAATGGTAGGAAATATTTCATCGATAGTCGATGATGACGTCACCACTTATCAGGAACAATGAAGTGCACGAGTCAGCACGTCCTTTACACAACAGTCCTTTGATATACGAGAATAATCGTACTCTCCAGCCCTTCATCTACTTGTTTATTTTTAGATGCTTAGGCTATTTTATTCTCCTAAATTATATTACAAAAAATAACCGTAGTTAGATACTCTATTTATTTTTCTAAAAACTTTGTTTTATCTACAACAGCGATTCCCAAACTGTGAGGCGCGCCTCCCTAGGGAGGCGCGGACTAGTCTAAGGGGAGGCGCGAATATTGGCCACCAAGATCAATTTTCCAAATGATTGCTAGTTTTATAAATAAAATAATAAAATAATTTAGATGATTCTGCGACTGAGTTTTTAATTAAAATAATAAATATGAATAAATAAAAAAAATATTTTTATATAAATTTATATTTTTTAGTATTAAAAATTTTTGTTTTTGTATTATTTTATTAAATCTGTGGGTAGGGGGCGTCATACGATTAAATATTTTTAAGAGAGGCGTTAAAACATAAACCACTGGCCTAAAGTTAGACATTCTAGAAAATTATACTATGTATAAAACCCAAAGACGGATCCAGGGAAGTTTTTCAGGGTTTTAATTTTTTTCTGACTAGACGCGAAGCTCGCCGAAAGCGATAGCATTGTTAATTATTTTATTTATTAGGATTGGATAAGGGGTTGAAAAATTGAAAAAAAAAATGTTAAATTTATTTTAGCTAAATCGAAGCCAAATAAATAGAAAACATTCAAAAAATAGAGTTGATTATTATTTTATTATATTAAGGGTTGATTAGGGGTGATGAAGGGTTGATTATTTAAGAAGGGCCTTGGAATATTCCAATTCACTTGTTGACATTCTTTTCCAGTTCTAAATATAGTTAGATTAGAGCAAAAGGTATTTTTTTTACTTTTAATAAAAAGGGAATTGTTATTTTCATCTGTTTTATTCCTATACAAACAGAGAGAGACAAGTCTATCTCTCGTTCAGTCGAGTGTGTGGCCGAGATGCAGGCGCTGCTCTTTTTTTGTGTTTAAAGTGAATCAAAGTGAATAATTAATATAGTGTAATTCACCCTGACCTCACCGTCAACCAGCACACCCTCTTGAGTGTCTTATTTAAGGTAATTATTAAGCATTTTATCGATGAAAAAAAAAAAAGATAGAAACAAATAATTTGGCTGAGAAAAACGATTCTTTTGAATATGAAAATAAAATTAAAATTAAAATAATTATTTATAAATCTATTCAAATTATTTTGAGAGTAATTTCGCGGTGAAGGCTTGCATTTTCTTAAAGGGGGGGGGGAGGTATGAAGGCATTAAACA
Source organism: Euborellia annulipes (assembly GCA_023213315.1). Classification (NCBI taxonomy): domain Eukaryota; kingdom Metazoa; phylum Arthropoda; class Insecta; order Dermaptera; family Anisolabididae; genus Euborellia; species Euborellia annulipes. The sequence goes on from JAKCPI010002813.1 coordinate 96,769, forward strand.
TGGGGGTTAATGTCCCATCCCCTAAAATGCACAAAGATATTAATGTTTTTTAATACTTTTACTAAAAATAAGAGCATTCTGTTTGAGTTAAAATTTATATTCAATATTTAGCAAATAGCATAGTGGGGTAGAAACATTTTAATGTCATTCTAAAATTTCTTATTACTGGGGCGGAATTAATTTTTGAGAATTTCGAAACTCTCATAAACAGATAATAATAACATTGGGTAACTTAGGAACCTATCGAATCCCTTGCAGAATTTTGAAAGGATTTTTTTCATTAGGTAGAAAAGTAAGATATGATTAGTCCACTTAGAATTTCACTGGGGTGAGTTACCGCATCTTTTTACTTTCTCTTACCTATGTATATATGTAATATATATATGGAGAAAGTATTGGATTCATGTCAAAAATTCGATGTCGAGATTTTGATGGATCTTCACGTTTTGAGGTCCCCTGAATCCAAAAAAGTGGTTTTCGCGACATGGTCTGTCTGTGTGTGGGTGGGGTGGGTGGGTGGGGTGTGTGGGGTGGGTGTGTCTGTGTTCAATTTTAAGCATGAAGGAATTGAGCTACGAGGTTGAAATTCTATATTTAACTTAAACACCCCGGACCGGAAAAATAAGCTTTTAATCAAAATCGGCCAAAGATTACTAGTACTTTACTGATGTACTTTTTCAGTTTTTTTCGATTTTCTCAAAATTTGCTCCAACGATTTTTTTTAAAATTTAAAAATCAATTATTTTTTAGATGCTCTTTAAAATGTATATTCTCATTTTGCGATTGAAATCTTCTGAAGACCACTTTACTCTTGTATTTCATAGGGAAGATAGGAGAAATGGTTGTCATGGTAACAAAATATAAATATTTTCCCATACTTATAAATTTTACATCTGAATTCAAATGTTCCGTACTGTCGGGAACTAAATATATGTCGACACAAAAATCTGGTGTGACAAGCACAGTACACAACTTTCGATTACCGAAGGTAAGAGAAAGTTGTGTGCTGTGCGCCAGTCACACCAGATTTTTGTATTTAGAACTAATCTCAATTAGGATTTGAATTTTTACTTTCTCTTACCTATATGTATAAGTTAATATCCATATATATAAGAGAGAAGTATTGGATTCATGTCAAAAATTCGATATCTAGACTTTGATGGATATACACGTTTTGAGGTCCCCTGAATCCAAAAAAATGGTTTTTGAGACATGGTCTGTCTGTTTGGGTTCAATTTAAAGCATGAAGGAATTGAGCTGAGAGGTTGAAATTTTATATTTAAGTTAGGCACCCCCTAGGGCGTGAAAATAAGATTTGAGAAAAATATTTTTCTTTAGGAATGGAAGTTAGAAAAAACGAAACCAGAATTTTTCTTTAAAAATATATTTTAACAGCTGACGTTTCGGCTTTGGTCAAAGCCATCCTCGAAGCTGTTAGTGGTCATCCGAGGATGGCTTTTACCAAGGTCGAAACGTAAGCTGTTAAAATATATTTTTAAAGAAAAAATTCTGGTTGCGTTTTCTTCTAACTTTCATTCCTGATACAAATTCCACCACCCTTATACCAGCGTTTTCCAAACTGTGAGGCGCGGACTAGTCTAAGGGGAGGAGCGAATATTGGCCACCAGGACCAATTTTCCAAATAATTGCTAGTTTTAATATAAATAAGAATAAATAAATAAAAATATTTTTATATAAATTTATATTTTTTAGCATTAAAAATTTTTGTTTTTGTATTACTTTATAAAATGGGGGGGGGGGGGGCGTTATAAGAATAAATATTTTTAAGGGAGGCGTGGTAACATAAAGTTTGGAAACCACTGATCTACAATAGTATTTTTACTTTCTCTTACCTATATATGAATATAGAGAGAAAGTATTGGTCTCATGTCAAAAATTTGATTTTGAAAGGTATACACGTTTTGAGGTCCCCTGAGTCCTAAAAAGTGGTTTTTGCAACATGGGCTATGTGTGTGTGTGTGTGTGTCTGTGTTTAATTTTAAGCATGAAGGAATTGAGCTACGAGACTGAAATTTTATACTTAAGTTAGACACCTCCCTGGAGCGTGAAAAATCGGGCCTAAAAGTACTAGTATTTACTGTTGTACTTTTTCAGTTTTTTTTTTTTTTTTTTAATTTTCTCAAAATTCGCTCGAACACTCGAATTTTGATTATAATTCAAAAATCAATTATTTTTTAGATGCTGTTTAAAATGTATATTCTCATTTTGCCATTGAAATCCTCTGAAGATCACTTTAATCATGTACTTCATTGGAAAGATAGGAGAAATGGTTACCATAGTAACAAAATATAAATATTTTCCCATGTTTATACATTTTATATCTGAATTTTAGCCCTCTGGCTTGGTGTAGTTGGTAGCGTGCCTACCTACTATACCGGACGTCGCGGGTTCGGACCCCTGGAAGTCCGATGATTTTATTTAAGCCATTTGGATACCAAATGGCATATATAGAAATGCCTGGACCCCCAATAGATATATTAATAATAAATGGTTATCGTAAAGTCTTAAATGGCCTAAGTTGCCGAAAAGACTGTGTGAAAGTAAGTGTGAGTGTGAATAAGAAAAACAAAATATTGTCACAAACTAAATATGTCGACACAAAAAATCTGGTGTGACAAGCACAGAACACAACTTTCTCTTACCAAAGCTGAGTTGTGTGCTGTGCGACTAGTCACACTAGATTCTTTCTCTCATTCGGCTAGGTATCTCTTTTATTTATATTTTCATTTTTGTGGTTTTAGTTATAAATAGATTATGTTTGGCAATCGTTGACCTAAATGTTATCAATACCTTGATTTTCTATATGGCAATAATCCTTTGCTGATGCTTTCCTTTCGAATCTAAAGCTTACGATGCTTTGTGGAAAAAGTCAAATCTGCTTTTTTATTTTTTGACGTAAAATACGTCTCGCTTTTCTTATATAGTAAAATTTACAAATATTGGATTTTTTCCATCTAAAGAAAAGTAAATATTGTAATTATCTAGAAAATACACTAAAAATATTTCTTTTTAAACTTATCCATCTATTTTATACCTACATGTAATAACGTATTTCGTTATTTTCGTTTACGCAGTTTAAACGGATTTACCTTTAAGCAAATCAACATAAAAGCCTTTTCATTTCTAGAAGCCCCTTGTCCCTGTTTTCTCGGCTCGTATTCGCATTTCTCCTTAGGGATTAACCTGGAGAGATGGGATGTTTTCTCTGAAGCTGTAGTGGACCACGATAAACACATCTGTTTGGGCCGACTTATTCGGGAGAAAAAAAAAAAAAAACATTCTCACTATAGTATAACACCTTTATTTCCACCTTGTTTTTATTTTTTTTTCCATGACCTAAATAAATTCTTTGAAAAAATCTGGTGTGACTGGTCGTACAGCAGACACTACTTCCTCATACCTTCGGTAAATTAAAGTTGTGTTCTGGGCTTATCACACCAGTCAACATAAATCTAGTTTCCGACAATACGGTACATTAGAATTCCGGATGTAAAATTTATAAACAGAGGAAAATATTTTTATTTCCAAAAAATTTTTCAATGGGCCGAAATTTTTTTATTTTCTTTCAAAATATAGGCTGCAGTATTTTTTTTATTTTTGATATAAATTGTTTTCATTGGTCAAAGTTTTGAGGGAAAAAATCTTTTGTGAGAAGCTATTTTGTTTCCAATATTTAGTCTAGTGATTTTTTAGTTTTGTCAAGATTTAGGTTTATTTTCTATTTAATGATATTTATTAGTTTGAAATATACTAAGAAAGAATACAGTATATAAATCAGTGGCGTTATTTCAACTTTTTCTTGGGGGGGGGGGGCAAAGATTTTTTTTCTTAAAATTTACTTACAAGTAGGTAGTACTCGAATTCGGCCAAAAGATATTTAACTTAATTAATTGTCTAATTTTTTATATATTCGTAGATATATTTTGAAATATTTAATTTAAGAATAATATAAAATTTTATAAAAATCAGAGCCCTGGTCTGTGCTTGTCATACCAGATTTTTTTGTGTCGAGATATATTTAGTTTCCGCCGATATATTAGTATTCAAGAAGTAAAATTTACAAACATTTATTTTTTGTTACCATGGCAACCATTTCTCCTATCTCTTCCATGAAGTACGAAAGTAAAGTGTGCTTCAGAAGATTTTAACGGCAAAATGAGAGTATACTTTTTAAAGAGCTTCTAAAAAATATTTGATTTATGAATTTTAATCAAAATCGTTCGAGCGAATTTTGAGAAAATCGAAAAAACTAAAAAACTACATCAGTAAAGTACTACAACCCCATGTAGTACTTTTTCCCGATTTTGTTCAAAAGCTTATTTTCATGGGTCTTAAATATAAAATTTAACCATCTAGCTCAATTCCTTCATGCCTTAAATTGAACACACACAGACAACCAGACAGACATGTCATGAAAACGACTTTTTTGGATTCAGGGGACCTTAAAAAATCTCGACATCAAATTTCGACATGTAATCCAATACTTTCTCTCTCTAAATATTAACATATATAGAGGTAAGAGAAAGTAAAAAGGGTAATACGATCATAATGATTTTTACTTTCTCTTTTTCCATAATAATCCAATATAAAGTTTTTTTTTTTTTTTTTTTTTTTTTGTAAAATTATATGATATTAAAACCTCTTCAATTATAGAAAGTGAAGAGCTGTTTTAAAGCATATTTATCTCCCCCAATTAATTGAATCACAATGTATATTATTTAACCTGCTAAAAAAGGGAACATTATCGGCTTAATAGGGCAACAAATGCAATTAAGAATTAAAAAATAGCGATGTTTAGCTTAAATTACATACTTGTTAAAGTATATAAATTTACATTTAAAACAATCATTACAAAAAAAAAATATTTTTTTTAATTATATAAAATTTCGTAAACAAAAATGTGGTTTTTATTGAAAAATAAGACTTACGCTCATTATAGTAATTAAAGAATAATTTTATATAACGTGTATTTAATATATTTTATCACGTAATTAAAAACCTTGACATGTTCCCTTTAGAAAAATTTACAAGCTCTGTGAAGGAATTATTTTCTAATGACACAATCTTTAGATCTTCGGTAGCTATAATTGTAAAATTTCTATCTCCTTTATATTTTTGAATTCTATCTACAAGACAGACCAAGTCGCGAAAATCACTTTTTTGAATTCAGGGGAAAACGTGTATATCCATCGAATTTTTGACATGAATCCAATACTTTTTCTCTCTATATATATTACATATATACATAGGTAAGAGAAAGTAAAAAAGGAAAAGAAGAAATTATTGCCATGGTAACAAAATATAAATATTTTCTCATGTATATAAATTTTACATCTTGAATTATAATATATCGATGGAAACTAAATATATGTCGACACAAAAAAATCTGGTGTGACAACTTTCTCTTACCAAAGATAAGAGAAAGTTGTGTGCGGTGCAATCTGTCACACCAGATTTTTATAATATTGATATTTTCCATTCATTTGATTGTATCTTTTCTAAACAGATATCTTAAACCACACATCACATATTCATCTTTAATATTAGATTATATGGACCCCGTTACACATTAGTGTGTCAAGCGCCAGCTACCGAGTTTTGAAAAAATTAACATTAAAGTTTTTTGTTTTGTTTAGATTATATATAATTTTTTTTGTCAATTGTGCAAGTAACATTAAATATAAATTTTTTTAGGACATATTTCATAAAAAAATAGGCTACTATTAATTATAGCATTTGAAACAATATTCCGTGCTTAACCCAATTTTTAATTTCTTTTGGCGCTTGACACACTAATGCATAACAGGTTCCATATAGTCAACGAATGTATGGCGATTATCTGAACTCACTTCTTTCTCTAATGTTGATCAAATAAATTTTATCCGAAACATCTAAAATTTCATTCAAGAAATTCTTTTACTTGGCTGCCTTCGCCACTCCCTCTTCACGTCTTCGTTGAATACACCCATCAGATATAGCTAATTATATATTCTAAAAGACAAAAAGAAAACGTTTTAATTAAAAAAAAAAATTCATGATTTTTTTTTCTTTCGTATCGATTTAATTAAATTTTTCCAAAAATTCAATTTTTTTTTTATTATCGGAAGTAAAAATAATATTTCCTAAAGTAAAAGTCAATATTTGAATTTATTCTAGAAGAGTGCTTACTCCCAGCTACTAAACTCTCGCCTTTTTAGTAAACTCTGGAATTGGAAGAATTTTAATTAGAGTATCATCTTACAAAAGCCAACTTCCACGTTCCAAGAGAGAGGGAGAGATCTTTTAAAAACAAAATATCTTATTTAACAACTTTTAAATTACTAGAAGAAGAATTCAACTAAATGTTTGAATTAGTAAGCTACTATTCTATCAAGGGCGGATACAAAGGGGGGGGGATTAACCCCCCCCCCCTTTGAAAAAAGGAAAAATTTAAAAAATTGGAACCGGGCATGAAAAATTTTGGTTCGGAGGGGCAGAAAAAAATTTTGGTTTGGGGGGGAGGGAAAATATTGGTTTAAAAAAAAAAATATTTTTGGGAGGGGGGGGGGAATAAAAAAAAATTTTGGGGGGTGAAAAGCCCCCCCCCCCCTATTCTATATACCTGTTTAAATATTATAGTTATATAGGTCTATCTAACTGTCCGTCTCTCACACTTTATTTGATCAACTCGTCGTTGGAATTTCGAAAAGGAATTTTGCCCTCTTATAGAGAACGTTATCTAGAATCCAGAAAAAATACTCGAGTGGCTAAATTTCCATTTGGAGAGTTTTTTTTAATTCCTTTTTGCTGCGCCTGGAGCTCACTTATGGTTATACTTATCCTTTTATACTGTAGGCTCTTTATCAGTGTTTCCCAACCTTTTAAAGTCCTCGGCACCCCAAAAAGTGCGTTGGGAATAACATTACATACTAGGGGACCCTTCCTTTTTTTTCCCCCAGCAAAACGAAATTTCTTCCGCCCTCCGGAAATATTTTTTCAAATCCCTGAAAATCTTTTCTTTCCCTGTCAATAATTTTTTCTTTTTTTTTCCGCCCTATTTATTTATTTTTTTTTTATAAATATCTGCGGCACCCCCATAGGCATTCTCGCGGGGCACATCGGTTGGGAACCACTGCTTTATATCTTTATTAATATCGACGGGTACCGGGGGTCGATCCACAAAAATTTTGAAAATTCAGAATTTTCCTTTTGTCAAGCTTTGGTTTGTTTTTTTTTTTTTTTGTTAATCCTAATAACTAAATAATTAAATCCCTCAAAATGAAAAATAAAAAAAATTATTATTTATTATTATAGGAATTTTTAATCAGAGGACACATTTTTGTATTAAATATTTATTAAAATTTAAAATTGACGTTTCTACTGCTTATTCTGCAGCCGTTAGTACAGTTCACTTGAGTCGCATCAAGTGCACAGTTCTTGATAACGGCTGTAGAATAAGCAGTCGAAACGTTAATTTTAAATTTTAATAAATATTTAATACAAAAATGTGGTCTTTGATTAAAAATTCCTCTAATAATAATATTTCAAACCACAAAAGCTTTAATAAACACAATTGTTATTTAACTTTTCATTTTTTCCTTTACCATCTTAAGGGCGGTAAAACTCTATGGAATTTATAGATAGGTATTTATAAAATACCTACGTAAAAGAAAATAAAGTAGAAACTATAAAAATTTTTTAAAAAATTTGTTTAAAGTCTTTTTTTGGCGTCTAAGGCCACTTTTATATCCCATTCCTATTAATTTCAAATGATTGGTAGCCAATTCAAATTAAATAAATTTTTCTGGCTTGGGGGAGGGAAGCGAACCCGAGATCCCAGCCTTGATTTTAAAATATTCCAAATACCGCTTTCTCTTTTGTTAATTTTATTTATAATTTTATTTTTATAGTGTGTATAGATAGCTATCTCAATTTTTTTTTCTTGACATATTTAGAATATATTACTATACTAAAAATCTAATTTATAATTTATAATTCAATTTTACCCTTCATAATAGAATCTCCACAACTAGATTCATTTTTGCTTCTGGATGGCGAATTTTATGATCATCTAATTGAAGCTGAACAGTATCTTTTGCCTTTTTACAGCAGCTATTAATTTCTTTTATAGTCGATTTCAAGCTCTAGCTAATAAGCCTATTTCGAAATTTAATTAGTCTTGATAATTATGTCTGTAAAATGAGATGAAATCACAGAATTATGTTGAACACAAAATCGACTATCTCCATTTTAAATTTCCTGTTCCTATTAGTGCACAATCAATCTCATTTTGTTTCATTTTTTTCGGATATCCATTCGCCTATTTAAGAGTATTTCATTGTAATCAAGCAAAAATATTATACTAAATAAAGTTTTCCATCTTAAAACAGGACCTTGTTGAAAAAATCCGGTGTGACTAGTGGCACAGCCTCACATTCGGTTATCGAAAGTTGTGTTCTGTGCTTGTCTCACCAGATTTTTTGTGTCGACATATATTTAGTTTCCGACAGTTCGGTACATTGAATTTTTTTTTTTTTTTTAAACATTCACACATTTTTCTCATTCACACTCTCCACACACACATTCACACAGTCTTTTCGGCAACTTAGGCCATACAAGACTTTTACGATAACCGTTGTAATATATATTAATCTATTGTGGGTTCAGGATTTATTTAAGCCATCTGGTATCCAAATGGCTTAAATAAAATCATCGGACTGCCTGGGTCCGAACCCCGCGACGTTTGGTATAGGAGGTAGGCACGCTACCACTACGCCAGACCCGAGGGACGATTTCAAGATGTTAAATTTATAAGTATGAGAAAATATTTATATTTTGTTACCATGGCAACCATTTCTTCTATCTTTCATATGAAGTACAAGAGTAAAGTGGGCATCAGAAGATTTCAGTTCAATTCAAATTAGAATATACATTTTAAAGAGCATCTAAAAAATAATTGATTTTTGAATTTTAATAAAAATCGTTGGAGCGAATTTTGAGAAAATCGAAAAAAACTGAAAAATTGCATCAGTAAAGTACTAGTACTCTTTGGTCGATTTTGTTCAAAAGCTTCGTGTCACATGCCTAACTTAAATATAAAATCTCAACTTCCTTCTTTTTCGATCTTGAGATATTATGTTCACAGACACACAAACATACACACACAGACAGACGATGTCGCGAAAACCACTTTTTTGGGACCTCAAAACGTGTATATCCGTCAAAATCTCGACATTGAATTTTTGACATGAATTCAATACTTTCTCTATATATTAACATAACCTATAGAGGTAAGAGAAAGTACAAAATTAATTAATTGATAATAATATGTTCACTACTTTTATAGTGTAACATAATATTTTATGCCTTCGTTTTTTTCTCATGAATGAAATTTGCACTTGACTGCGTTAACCGCAGAACCTACCAGTATTGTGGGTTGCATGAGTGGTCAGGCGTTTTTTGTCGTAACAATAGGAGTTAGAGTTCGTAATATTTGTTTAGAGTTCGTAATTTATTTAAGGGAAATAATATCACTACAAAACGGATAGCTGGACAGGGAATCTCCCCTTGTAGAATGGGGCATGCCTTTTTATAATCTCATGATTGGATCTCCCGACACGTCTCTTGACTTGATACTAAGCAACTAAAGAATTCCAAAATTCCTTTATTAATAATCTACATAATTAAAAAAAAAGGGTTTAAAAAAAAATTTTTCATAATTATTTAAGCAGGTGAAGCGAGTATAAAAGATTTATATATTGCAAAATTTAAAAAAATCTTTCATTCTCTCGACCAGAAGAAATTTAATTATTTTAATCACCCACCCCTTTCTTTATGTCAAAATTCAAAAGTATTTGTATGAAAACTTTTTATTTCTTTCCCTTTAAAAATGACAAATATTTAATATTCACTTGAGCTCTTTTTTATTATAAATATCCTAGGCTTTGATCCATTTTTATTTTCCTTTTCTGATTTGCTTCGTTTGATTTTTGACTTTTTTTATTTATTTGTTATACATTTGAAAAATATGGAGCTATTGAAAGGGAAATATTTCACAAAAGAATAGACAAGGATAACAGGAATTGTATATTGCATACATTTACAATATCAATTCACTGTTTAATAAATGATGCAACATATGGTTAATAAGATTTTTTTATTTTAATAAATAAACTCGCATATAAAAGACAAAATGAGAATTTTATAATAGAGATAAAAAAATTTAGATGAGTGAAAAATAACTTCCCTAAATTTGATTACTTTTAACATTTTGACTCGTATCTCGAGTAATTCTGCTTGACACCTTCGCCATTCGTTAAAGATAAAATCAGTTTTACTTTATTAGACATCTCATTTATACGGTTATATTTTATATCATAAAATATTGTAATCTCTTAAAGTTCGTCTTTTAGATATAATGTTTAGAGAGTTAAAAAATCACTGCTTATATTACCTTACTATATATACTAAATAATAATGTATGTAATTTGTTATCCTCTTGAAGGAAAAAAAAAATAGGCTCAGTCGCATTGATAGCTTGCATGTTTACTGGATAGATTAATTCAGAGAGATCACACTTAAACGAGACGACATCTTGGTATCGTGGTATCATGTTACAATCTCGAGCTCCGATTTGACCCCAAATAGAGGGTGTGCTCACATCTCATTGTTGAGTAATCTGATCTTTGGTTGCTGAGTGTTTCATTTAGGCTAACATAATTTAAACACTAGATACTATTATTAATATGGTTAATAGACACTTATTTGAATACTACATAAAATATGGTGATTACTTGAGAAAGAAAACGCTATATTTTCAGCAATTTTTATTTTTTTGCAAGGCAATAATGAATATATTTAGAAAATGGGGCCGCTGGTGTAATGGGCTAGGATGTCGGTTTCTACAAAGGAGATCCGTGTTCAAATCCTGGGCGTGAGGGATTTTTTCATTAAATAAAAATATTTAGCCAAATATTTTTCGAGATCTATATAATTGAATAAGATAGGCCTAATAGTATTCAAAATACCTCGATTCGGACTAAACAAGTCATAGATATATTCTACAAGACTGTTTTTTATAGGAGAGGCCAAACATCCCATGGCCCCCGGGAATCGAACCCTCCGCCTTTCCGGGCATAGGTGTGCTACTTATTTAATGTAAACAAATCCTCAAGCAAGCCCTGGATTGGAATATTGGTTCCCGTCGCAATAGCCCCCAGGTAGCTCTACGAGGAGGGGGACGCAAAGAAGGTTACCTCTCAGTGATGCACTCTTCGAAAGGAGTAGGCTACACGCCGGTGCTGAGGAGTCTCTCCTCAAACTAGGACATAGCAACGAAGAGGTTGGATAAGAGGAACCAGAAATAAGGATTAGTTCACTAGCTAGAGACGATAGCAGGAGGTGGAGTTAGAGTTAGGAAATAATGTAACTTCACGAGGTGCCGGTAGATGGCTACGGCCAGAGGCCTGGGTTTGAGGTCTGTGTCTTCGTACACGAAAGCACCTCGGGTAAAAAAACGGGAATCGCGATAGGAATTTCAAATTATAATAATAATTTAGAAAGTATTGGATTCATGTCAAAAATTCGATGTCGAGATTTTGATGAATATACACGTTTTGAGGGTCCTGAATTTAAAAAAAGTGGTTTGTGTGTGTGTGTGTGTATGTCTGTGGTAATTTTTTTCGTCAACGAAATCTCAAAAACTATTCATTCAATTGTTTTGAAATTTTGCAACCATAAACTAGGGGTAGAGGCCAAGAACTGAAAAGCTTTTGGTAAACATCGGACCATTAGGGGGGGGGCTCTAGGGGGGGGACAAAAATAATAGGGGGGGGGGGGGTTTTTTCTTACATAACCTATAATGGGGGTTTTTTTATATATTTAAAAACGGACTTCCTCCCGAGTAAAATGATATATAATATGTATAACATCGGATCATCAGGGGGGGGGGCTCTAGGGGGGGGACAAATATCTTTTTCTTGAGTAGTGGGTGGGCAAAGTTGTGCGCTCGGCTTAGTCCGACCCTTTATTTTTATTTTCTTCCTGGCTGCATGTGACTATTGGTCATTATAGGTCTTCGGACCTTATGCACCCATTCAAAAAAAAAAAAAAAGAAATCTGGTGTGACTGGCGCACAGCACACAACTTTCTCTTACCTTCGGTAATCGAAAGTTGTGTTCTGTGCTTGTCACACCAGATTTTTCGTGTCGACATATATTTAGTTTCCGCAGACGGTACATTAGAATTCAAGATGTAAAATTTATAAGTATGGGAAAATATTTATATTTTGTTACCATGGCAACCATTTCTCCTATCTTTTCTATGAAGCACAAGAGTAAAGTGTGCTTCAGAACGATTTTGAGGGCAAAATGAGAATATACATTTGAAAGAGCATCTAAAAAATAATTGATTTTTGAATTTTAATCAAAATCGTTGGAGCGAATTTTGAGAAAATTGAAAAAAACTGAAAAAGTACATCAGTAAAGTACTAGTATTCTTTGGCCGATTTTGTTTAAAAGCTTATTTTTCCGGTCCCGGGGGTGCCTAACTTAAATATAAAATTTCAACTTCCTAGCTCAATTCCTTCATGCTTAAAATTGAACACACACACACACACACACACACAGACACACACGACAGACAGACCATGTCGCGAAAATCACTTTTTTGGATTCAGGGGACCTCAAAACGTAAAGATCCATCAAAATCTCGACATCGAATTTTTGACATGAAACCAATACTTTCTCTCTATATATATATTACATACTAGACGCAAAGCCCCGCCTTCGGCGGGGCTTTCCGTCTAGCCGGGGCTGCGCCCCCTGGACCCCCCTGCTCGCCTTCGGCTTATATACATACCGGTACATACATTTTCCCTTTTCATTTTTATATATAGAGTTTATTTTAATTATTCATGAACTTAAGATTTTTTGTGAATAATATCCTTTCCGGGACTCTCCCGGTACACAGACACGCCGATATTTTAGAATTCAAAATGTAAATAAATAAAAAAAATCGTAAACATGGGTAAATATTTATATTTTGTTACCATGGCAACTATTTCTCCTAATTTTTATTTTTTTCTTATTTTAACGGTTAATTACTCATTAACTTATTGTTATTTGTGAAACAAAACCTGTCCGGGATTCTCACAAACATACACAGAAAATTTCATCATAATTGGTTCAGTCGTTTAGGAGGAGTTCAGTCACATACACACGTACAGAAGAATTATATATATAAAGATATACATAGGTAAGAGAAAGTAAAAATAAGTACTCGAGTTACCTTCAACTCAGGATTATAAACTTAAATGATATATCCAAGCATATTTATTTAATCCATTTGGTATCCAAATGGCCTAAATAAAATCATTGGACTATCCCGCGACCCTTGAAATAGAAGACTAGCACGCTAGCAACTACACGAAGGCCCAAGCTATTAAATAATAGGCTATTTATTATTCATATTTTTTAATAACTCGCTCACTGTTTGGAAATTTTGCAATTGGCATCGGAGACTTTTTAGACACCGTGCTTATTGTATTTATTTTAATAAGAATTTTTATTTTATTTGAAATTCCCCTACTTTGGGGAGGGGTGATCAAAACCCATCGCCTTACCCTCCCTCCTTTACCCCTCAGCGCCCAGAGTGGGGGTAGACGCCATCAGCGCGCGCCTACCGTGTCAGTAGCCGATCGGCCAGTGAACATCTAACAAACTAGTGTCTTTTTTTATCTGTGCTTACAAAAGTTTTCTCATTTCGTTGCTCCGACAATTTCATTTTGTTATTATACATAAATAACACATCCTCATCATTTTTGTTCCTTCCTGCGAATGCATCACTTCCAACTGCAACCCGTTTGTTTGTCTCCTCTGGCACTCTCTCCGTTTGCATCCCAGCATTCTCCTTTATCCAGGTATTTTATATAAATATTACAAAGACTATTAGCATAATTAATTATTCGAAAATGGTATATAACTATAAACAACTAATATTTGAAAAAAGTATAAAGGAACAGTTTTTAAAAAGATGCATTAATGGCATAGTTGTATTCTCTTTAAAATATCCTTCAGCCATTTTTGTCGCTCTCCGTTCTCCTCCTTGTAGCAACCATTTCTCACCAGAGCGCTCTGGTGTCGCCCAAATAATATAATTATTTATATTCTCTTGCAACTATACTCCAAAAGAGATTAATAATTATTTAATGTTTTTTTTTTTTTTTAAAACATTCACACTTTTTTTCTTTCCCATTCCCCCCCCCCCCCCCATTCCCCCGTTTTTTTCGCCAACTTAGGCCATTTAGATTTTGAAGAAAACCCTTTATTATAATATAATAATATTAGGGGTTCCGGCATTCTTATTTTAACCATTTTTTATATAAATAGCTTAAATAAAAAAACTGCCCGGCGGGGGCGCCCCCCCCCGGTGGGGTGTGTGGGGGGGGTGAGCGCCCCTCTCTCCCCACCCCCACCCCGCGTATTTAATGTTAAATGAATAATGGAATGAAAAAAGAGGTCGGCTTATTTATTATTATTCTCATCTATAAAATAAAATTGAACCAAGTTTATTATATTTTAATGCAAAATCTATAAAAAATTGTTTAGTTGTTAATTATACTGATATGGTAGGTGCCAGTAGAAAACATTCATGCATGCATGATATTTTACTGGCGCCAGTGTATTTTTTGAAAATTAAACCTTCCTAATTGTGAGATATTCTTTATTTAATTTTGGTATTATGCATTAAAATTATCTTTTATAATATAAACTGTTAATCCTTTTAATTAAATATAATTTGAAAGAGTAAAGTGGTTATATATAATTTCAAGGAAAATAAAAGTTTTATTGCTTTTTACTTTCTCTTAGCCTATATATGAAATATACCGGGTGGGCCAATAGTGCGTGGACGGAAGATTGTGGACTTATTAACGGACATTTTTAAAATTTGTTGATCGCACATAATGTGGGGCCTTTAGGGCTACAAATTAAAAATATTTTTGTTCCAATTGCACCTCATATACAGGGTGGTCCATATCAAAGTTATGTTTTTTTTAAATGGAACGCCCTGTATATTATTGCATATTTGGATTCTACGGCCAATTTTAGTATGAGTTTATGTCATGCAATGTATTCTAAAACAAACCGTTCAGCCGCAAATCGGGCTTTAGTGAAAAAACTGCTGTCTGGAAAAAATTGAATATCTCGCGAACCATAAAACTTAGGGGACTGTTCTTTTGAGAGGTTACTAACCATGAAATGTACTAATGTGGGCCAGATGGGTAACCCGGAATTATTCTTATGTTGGGAGAAATGGCCATGCCAATTTGGAAAATTTAAATCATGGATAACTTCATTTTTTTCAAATGGAACATGCTACTTTTTTTATGCCATGGGACGTGAAATTCAATTATCTTTCAGCTGATATAAGGTTGTCTATATCTATCTTTGGTAGTTTTCTTTTTATTCCAAAATATCTGATAACGAAAAAAAAAAATTTTATTATAGACAAAATAATTGAAAAAAAAATCCAAACGCAAAACAAAATCGTAATAAATGAACAAATTATGCTAAATATTCGAAAATGTCTTTAAATTTCCCTTAAAATCATTTATTTGAACTTCTCAAAGAAGTCCCGCTTGCTCAAATTCGGGTTATGATTTGTCAACAAGATGGCGCACCTCCTAACCTAAACATAACCCAAATTTCTTTTTCGAGAAGTTCAAATAAATGATTTTAAAAGAAATTAAAAGATATTTTCGAATATTTAGCATATTTTTTCCATTTATTACAATTTTGTTTTGCGTTTGGAATTTTTTTTCAATTATTTTGTCTATAATAAAAAATTTTTTTTTTCATCAGATATTTTGGAATAAAAAGAAAACTACCAAAGATAGATATAGACAACCTTATATCAGCTGAAAGATAATTGAATTTCACGTCCCATGGCATAAAAAAAAGTAGCATGTTCCATTTGAAAAAATGAAGTTATCCATGATTTAAATTTTCCAAATTGGCATGGCCATTTCTCCCAACATAAGAATAATTCCGGGTTACCCATCTGGCCCACATTAGTACATTTCATGGTTAGTAACCTCTCAAAAGAACAGTCCCCTAAGTTTTATGGTTCGCGAGATATTCAATTTTTTCCAGACAGCAGTTTTTTCACAAAAGCCCGATTTGCGGCTAAACGTTTTGGTTTGGAATACATTGCATGACATAAACTCATACTAAAATTGGCCGTAGAATCCAAATATGCAATAATATACAGGGAGTTCCATTTAAAAAAACATAACTTTGATATGGACCACCCTGTATATGGGGTGCAATTGGAACAAAAATATTTTTAATTTGTAGCCCTAAAGGCCCCACATTATGTGCGACCAACAAATTTTAAAAATGTCCGTTAATAAGCCCACAATACCCCAAGGGACTTGACAGGAAGCTTTTGAACAAAATCGGCCAAAAAGTACTAGTACTTTACTGATGCACTTTTTCAGTTTTTTTCAAGTTTCTCAAAATTAGCTCCAACGATTTTTTTTTTTTTTTTTTTTAATTCAAAAATCAATTATTTTTTAGATCCTCTTTAAAATGTATATTCTCATTTTGTCATTAAAATCTTCTGAAGATCACTTTACTCTTGTACTCCATAGAAAAGATAGGAGATGGTTGCAATGATAACAAAATATAAATATTTTCACATATAAATTTTACATCTTGAAAATCGAATGTATTGTACTGCCGGAAACTAAATACATGTCGACACAAAAAATCTGGTGTGACAAGCACTGTACACAACATTCGATTACCAAAGGTAAGAGAAAGTTGTGAGCTGTGCGCCAGTCACACCAGATTTTTTAAACATCAGTCAATAGAAAAAGTTAATCATTTTTGGGCAACAATTTGCTGTCTTTTATATTTAATATATAAAAAGAAAAAAAAATATTCCATATTTTGCAGATTTTTTGGGTTTTATATCAAAAACGTCAGTCTCTTGGAAGTTTTTCAACCAGGGGACTGATGAAAAGCTAAGAGGCTGATGAGCTTTATATATAGGGCCTATATACCAAAATAAAAATAAAAATATCTGAGTGTTACTATATGGATACAATAATATTAACCTATTCTCTATCAAAATTATTACAAACAATTGAAATCAAAGTTACAAATTGTGCATTCCAAATTCGACCCATTTTTATAGAATGACCCATATAGTACTCAGAATATGATATATGTAAAAAGAGAAATTAAAATCTAAAAACATAATAGATAAATCAAAATAAATAGAAAATAGAATTAGATTATTTAAATGATAAGAAAGTTGATTAATCGGGCTTAGAGGTCTTATCATGGTTGTTTTCGTAGAGGAGACTTTTTCTTTGGTCGTCGTCCCATTTCTCTCTGTCACTCTCATTACCTTCAAGAAAAAAAAAAAGTCGACGGCCGAACGCAATTTCACCCAAGACATGAAAATGCATTAAGCATTCAAATCGCTCTGATTATGAGAGAATCCTTTCTTTCTCAATTAGTTTTGGATTTCGCGCGAGTGGGCGAAGGGTGCGGGAGATTATTTATGCTTCGGATGTTTATTTATAGCTACACTTTTTCAGAGGGAAGGTTATTCAATAAATATTCACTCAGATTAGTCTTATTTGTATAAACGTTTTTTTTTTTTTTTTTTTTTTTTTTTTTGCGCTTGAATATTCATTAAACATAGAGAGTATGAAGTTTTTTTTTTTTTTTTTTTTTTTTTTTGTTCAAGTTTCTAAAAAATGGAGAAACTCTTTAAAAAAATCAAGATATCCAATCAAAAGTTTTCTTTAAAAAAAAAATGTAAGTCACTTGGAAAAAGGATGATTTTTATAATGTTTATAATAATCGCTCTACAACATTGACGTAGCCCACGGGGCGGGTAGAGGTTAGCGTGCTAACCTCATATACCAAACGTCGCGGGTTCGGACCCCAGGCAGTCCGATGATTTTATTTAAGCCATCTGGATACCAGATGGCTTAAATAAAAATGCCTGGACCCTAATATATATAAATTCATAAATAACGGTTATCGTAAATGTCTTATATGGCCTGAGCTGCCGAAAAGACAGTGTGAATGTGTGTGTGAGTGTGAGTGTGAATGAGAAAAAAGTGTGAATGTTTTAAAAAAAAAAAAAAAAAAAAAAAAAAAAAAAAACATTGACGTAGCTACTAGATATTATATAGATATAGATATTTAGAGAGATAGATATTTAGAAAGGTATATATTTGTTAAGGAAATATTATAGTTTACAACAATTTTCACGATTAGTAAGATTCAACTAATATACTGTTTCGGACAAAATTTTTTTTGTCCACCTTAGTTCTTTTTTTTTTAAACACACTTTTTTCTCTTTCACACTCACACTCACTTCACCAGTCTTTTTAAGACTTTGATGATAACCTTATTAATTAATTTTGTAACCCGAAAAAAAATAATTTTAATTTAATTTTATTCCCATCTAAATTCCCAATATTATTTTTTATTTTTCTATTTTATCTAATTCATTTATTTGTCCTCAAATTATTAGAAACTATTTTTTTTTCACCTTTGTATTTACTTTTGGTTAATTAATGACCCAGTTTTTTTCTCTAATTAAAATATTTTTTTACGTTCTTCAACTTGTTACCTGTTATACATTTTTATCGTTATTCATATTATTACTGTATCATTTTAAAGAAGAATTAAACCAATTACGTGCTAATTAATAATTGTTAAATCAAAAATTTCGTGTTGTCATTTGGTGTGTGTGCGTGTGAACCCTTCCCCCACCATCAACCATCTTCAACGACAATTTGGCAACGGAAAACGAAAATTCATCCTAACTGGTACCCATCCTGGAGCCAGCAGAAAATCATCTATCATAAATAGCATCCAACCTGGAGCTATCTGCATTTGCTATGCAACTGGCCTAAAAAAAATCATCGGACTGCCTGGGGCCCGAACCCGTGACTTTTGGTATACGAGGCTAGCACGCTAACCCCTACACCAAGTCCGAAGGCTCCTCAGCCCTTGTAGGCTAATTATTTATGAAAATTTGTCTTTGAGAGGGTCCGGGGCTCAATATATCCGGTATTTTAAAAATATTTTTTGTATGGGGGAAGAGATATTTAACAATGAGTTCGCCCCCCCCCCCCGAAAAAATTCTATATACGCTCCCGGCGACATGTAAAAATAAAACAGTATTTTAATAAGATTGCACCTAATCGTAACAGAAATTATTAAATAAAGAAGACTACTATATTTGTAAAATACTCAAAATGAGTTAAAAAAACAGCAAACGCCTAAGGCCTAACTTGTAATTGTGCAATTTTTTGTGGAATCCTTTCTTGTTTACAGTTGTTATATTTTTTTTTATAGATATTCATATTGTTTTGATGTATCATCAGTATCTCTATATGACAAGCTAAATCATTCTAAGCTTATGACTTTTCTATCTGTCCTGATGATGAGCGCGATGAGCGTTCGAAACTTCGACAGAGAAAATTTTTTTTTTTTTTTTTTTGTGTTGGCTGCCTATTCATCATCCCTTGAATACATACACATCAGCCATATCCAGTTATAATCGGTATTCAAAATGAATTCCCATTATTTGAAACAAGCCAATGGGCAACTAAATTAATTATACTTACATAGATAGCATAACATACAATAATAATAATAAAACTTTGTTCAATTAATTAATTGAAATACTATTAAGATTCAAAGACTATCGATTCGTCCTCTAAAATAAAATGGGAAATTGGAGTTATTTCTTGCATGACTGGAGTCCTTTAAGATCTCTTTTAAAGGATATATTTAAATAAAGAAATAAAATAAAAAAGAAAAAAAGAAAAAACTTACGAGTCGAGGCAAGAAATGCTGAGAGGACAGCGCAGAGAAGCGCTGCCTCAGGACGCATCTGGAACAGACAGAAATGAAATAGACATTTAGTGAACAAGAATCAAAAGACGCTCTTTTTTTCCTTTAATAGATTTCATAAAATAGTCAAAATTTATTCATATATACAGGAGAAATTTAATATTAAAATTATTATGTAGTGTCAACAATTAGAAGGAATCAGAAGATGTCTTGCTGTAATTATGAAATTACACCCACAATTTTTTTTTTTTTTTTAAAAACACACACTCTTTCTCTCTCTCTCCCTCACCCTCCCACCCCCCCTCCCCCTCTCTTTTTCGCTCCCCCAGCCCTATCAAAACATCCCCAACCCCCGTATTTTTTTATTTTAATTTTTTTGGGTTCCCAGTTTTTTTTTTACCCTCTTGGTTCCTTATATCCTTAAAAAAAACTACCGAGTCCCCTGGGGGCCCGCCCCCACCAGTGGTGTATGAGGTTAGCTCGCTAACCTCTACTCCACGCCCCGCGGGCGGACACCCACAATTTCCTATATTTCTAATCTGAATATTCATTGCTAGGCTAAAGAGAAGAGAGCATATCACTCACGAATTGTTATTTAAAATCTTACGACACATATTCCGGGAGATAATTTAACATTACACATTTCTCCTTTTTTTTTCAATACGCCTTCCTCAAGTTGTGTCTCTAAAAGAAGGAGGGGAATGACCAAAACTTTTAAGGTGGACGAATTACTATCGATAAATGAAGCGGTCGGGGCAGATATTGCTAACCCACGAATTTATTTTTTAGTTATGAGATATTGCAATTTTAAACTTTGGAAACAAACAAAACACCAATAGGGAAGATTGTTTGAGCAATCTAATGGCAATATCAGGCTGAGAAACAAATTGTACAACTAGTGCAGACTCAAATGATGGTGCGGAAAAGATGGGTTTGTCATAATTGTGGGTTGGCATAGCACTATCTGCAACCGACCCCTTCAAATATAAGACCACAAATTCATTGAATTACCGGTAATAAGTCTAATTTTTGTAGCAGTTTTTTTTTTTAAAGACCAGTCTCTGTCCGTATTTTTTTAAATTCTTTGGTAGTCAAACCATAATCGAGCCGCTATCAGATGAGGCGAGATCTTTACATCTATGCAACGGCCCAGGGACTTTTACAACACATGATCCATGATCCTTAATAGTTGATGGATTTGAAAAAATACTGCCTACTTTCTTTAACACTCACTTTTTTCCCATACACACCTCTTTTTCGGCAACTCAGGCCATATAAGACTTTTAACGATATATATTTGGAGTTCATTTGGTATCCAAATGGCTTAAATAAAATCATCGGACTACCTAGGATCCGAACCCCTACCTAGACGTCAGTTTTCGCCTCTCCCAGATAAGACAATTCCTCGTCATCGAATCACAATTTATGAGGTAAAGCAAAGAAGATGAAAGATTCCATCTTTAATTTACATCTTTTTCAGGCTTTGAAGAGTTTTACTCTTTATTTGGGATTCAAATTTCATTGGTCTTTTTAAAATGATTTCTAAATTTCAAATTTATATTGTTTTATAAAGAAATTCCCTCTGTGCATGGATTCGAACATACCCCTGCTCTGGCTCTCCTTTGCTATTAAATATAATAACGAATAACGATGATTATTTTTAAATGATTCATATCTAATTAGAGTTAAATAAAAAAAAGTTAATCTCTCCACTTATCATAAACGATTAAGTATAAAGAGTTAAAAAGAAATTTATAAGAATAAATGCTTTATGAGTGAGAATTAGCTCATAGAGAACCTCAAAAAATTAAGGATTAAAATGAATCTTTTTGTATTCTACAATAATTTTTAACTAATGAAAGTGAAAAGTTTATTACTTTCTCTTACCTATATATATGTTAATATATAGAGAAAGTATTGGATTCATGTCAAAAAATTCGATGTCGAGATTTTGAAGGATATACACGTTTTGAGGTCCCCTGAATCCAAAAAAGTGGTTTTCGCGACATGGTCTGTCCGGTGGGGAGTGAAGGTTTGGAATCCCTATTCCGGTTTATGCCGGGTAGGTCCATTTCAGCCAAGTGCCTATTCGTCATTCCTCCCCTGTTGTAGCGTCTGTTCTCTGGCAATGTTCGAGAGAGTGTTGTCGGGGGACTTCACGACTAAGAGGACGAAGGTTAAGTCGGGGTTGCTGGGTTACCTCCCCACCTCCCCCAGAAGAACTGGTCCCAACGATAATGAAAAAGCCTCGGATAGGGTGCGTACGTCCAATGACGTCACCCGGACCAGCGATGGGCGGCCATGGGCTGCGGCCGTTTCGTCTCTGGATAATCGTTCGTCAGGCAGCCCACTTACGACGGACCACAGCGATCAAATTCCACCACCTGTATCCACAGTATGTTCGATATGTCTTCGTGCCTTTAAGAATCCCTTGGGACTTAAACAGCATATAGGAAAGGCTCACAAGGAACTGTCGAACGCTAACATTCAAATAGCCGAAAAGAGGCGTCGTTGGACTACTGAAGAGAAGCTATTGTTTTCCACGGCAGAAGCCGAAGCCCGAAGAGCAGGAGAAAAGGATACAGTAGCTTTCCTTCATAATCGGTTCCCAGAAAGGTCCCAACGCTCCATCAGATATGTTAGAAGTATCAGGGAATACAGTACAATGGTTGCGGAAGCTTCGGCAAGACTCCGCAATCAGGAAATGTCCAAATAGATGATGTCAACTTACTACCCGAACATGACCACACTAACTCCGACAATAATGATGGCGACCGCATCTACCACTGGTTGAGGAAAGCTGCCGGCGAGCTTGACGACCGTCTTGGTTGGTCGACCGGGCTTCTTCGTGTTGCTGCTCTCTCCGCGGCGGACCGGTCGTCTGAAGCGGGCTCTCTCCTCGTGGGATGGTTGCGATCGGTCTTTCCTGACTTTAAGCTCCATCATGAAGGATTGTATCGCAAGAAAAGAACACCTGTAAATCCAATATACACTTCTAACAGACAAAAAAAGAGGAGACTCTACGCCCGGATTCAGAAACTCTGGAGGATTAATCGTACCAAGGCGTCCCGCGAGGTGCTTGCGCCCACTCAACCAAACTCAACACCTCTCTCTCAAGGAACTCGAGGACTACTGGGCTCATCTTTTTGCCACAACTGGGACCGCGGTGGCCCCCAATCTCCCAAAACGACCTTGCATGAAGATTCTTGGTGCTCCAATATCGGTACCAGAATGCATAAAGAACAGAATTCACTCTGGATCTGCACCGGGCCCCGATGGTCTGCCAGCCTCTTTATGGAACGCAGTCCCGCCCTTACTTCAGGCCACCTATTGTAATATCGTTCTGTCTCTCGAGGATCTTCCAATCCATCTATGCCTATCAAGAACAGTGTTTATTCCGAAGGGGCTCGAAGTCTCAACTCCCAGTGAAGTCAGACCCATCTCCATGCCGGGTGTCTTTGTGAGGCATTTTAACAAAGTTCTGGCCGCAAGACTTATGAAAATTCCTAATGACGCAAGACAAAGGGCATTTCGCCCTGTAGATGGATGCGCTGAAAATGTTGCCATCTTATCTGCTTGTCTCGATCACTCCAACAGATTTCATAAGACCTGCTACGCTGCCATACTGGACGTTTCAAAGGCCTTCGATTCAGTGTCCCATGAATCGATTATCCATCAAGCCGAATGGGCCGGTATTCCATTCCTACACGGGGGTGAAAGCTCGATTCCTTTAGAACAGGCAAGAGGAGTTCGTCAGGGCGATCCGCTGTCACCGCCGTTATTCAACCTTATAATGGATAGCGTCTTGGCGGAGTGTAGAAGAGAAGTTGGATATGAGCTGGAACCAGGCACTCGAATTAACGCTCTTGCCTTTGCCGACGATTTGGTTCTCCTATCGGAATCCAGAAGAGGCCTTGAAGTTAACTTAAGGGCGGTCGAGGAGTCCTTGGCGCGCTTTGGTCTTGAGATTAACCCCAGGAAGAGTCGGACCCTGTCTATGATTAAGGGGCTGTCTGGAAAAGCAAACAAAGTCGATCTTACACCTTTCTTCGACTGTAACGACAACCCTTTGGGCACTATTTCAATAACTGAAACCTGGAAATACCTAGGAGTTCTGTTTAAATATGATGGCCCAGTTGAAGTTGCCGGAGACCTTGCTACGAACATCGAAGTCATCTCGAAAGCCCCTCTAAAACCCCAGCAGAAGGTCCACGTTCTTCGATCCCATCTCATCCCCAGTCTATTACATAAGCTATGCCTGGGACGTGTTAATCTTGAATATCTTAGAAGAGAAGACGCAAGAATCAGGAACGCTTTAAGGAAATGGCTTAGGTTGCCGCATGATACGATCAATGCTTTCTTCCATGCCTCGATTAAGGATGGAGGGTTGGGTATTCCATCTCTTTCAACCCATATTCCGGGGCTCGTTTTCGAACGTCTCGATGCACTCGAAATGTCCTCATTGAAAGCGGTACAAGCGGCCCATCGCAGCCACTACATACAAACTAGACTGGACTGGGCTAGACGTGGCCTCCAAAACAACAACACATTCCTACGCACGAAGACCATGCGCGAAAAGTACTGGGCTGAAATCCTACATAGATCCGTAGATGGTATTGAGCTGAAAGAAGCATCTAAGTCAACGGCATCTACCAAGTGGATAAATGAGAATGCTCATTCCATTCGCGGATCCGACTGGGTTCACTATATTCGAACTTGGATCAATGCACTGCCTTCTAGAGTGAGAATGCGACGGGGGACACAACCAGGAAACAAGAACTGCAGAGCGGGATGCATCGGCTCCAGAGAGACTACTGCCCACATAGTTCAGCACTGCTGGCGATCTCATGGGGGTCGAATCCTGAGGCATGATGCCGTATGCTCGATTGTGGCCAACTCTTGGTCTCTCTTAGTCGCTCCGGCTGGAAGGTGGAGCGTGAAAGATCGTACCGAACATCGAATGGCGTGTTGAAACCGGACATTCTAGCTATACGGGATGGTGCCGGTGTATTTATAGACACTCAAGTCGTTTCTGGAGCCCAAGAGCTAGACGTAGTAAACCAACAGAAGATCGAGAAGTACGACCTGAGACCGCTCTATGAGGCCGCAGAAAGGGTCCACGGAAAGCTTCGTTTCTGGGTGGAAGGTGTTACACTTTCTTGGAAGGGAGTTTGGTCCCTTAACTCAATCCAGGCCCTTACATCACTCGGAGTCACACGTGGAACCCTAAGTCATATTACCACCAGAGTGTTGTGGGGTTCACACATGAACTTTGCGCGCTTCTTTATGACCACCTCAAGAGCAAGAAATCGACGGCCGCGTCCGAGGTAGCGCCTCGAATACCATCTGGCGGAAGAGTCCCTCCCCGTGAAGTACATTACTTTTGAATGCATTATAATATTTAATTGTATTTATTAATAATTAAAAAAAAAAGATCTGTAATGTAAAGAAAAGAGGACCAATATGTGCTCGGTTGGGAAAAAGTGTGTGTATGTGTGTGTTCAATTTTAAGCATGAAGGAATTGAGCTATGAGGTTGAAATTTTATATTTAAGTTAACCACCCCCGGGACCGGGAAAATAAGCTTTTAATCAAAATCGACCAAAGAGTACTAGTACTTTACTGATGTACTTTTTCAGTTTTTTTCGATTTTCTCAAAATTCGCTCCAACGATTTTGATTAAAATTCAAAAATCAATTATTTTTTAGATTCTCTTTAAAATGTATATTCTCATTTTGTCATTGAAATCTTCTGAAGCACTACTTTACTCTTGTACTTCTTAGGAAAGATAGGAGAAATGGTTGCCATGGTAACAAAATATAAATATTTATATTCATACTTATAAATTTTACATCTTGAATTCTAATATATCAGGCGGAAACTAAATATATGTCGACATGAAAAAATCTGGTGTGAAAAGCACAGAACACAACTTTCGATTACCGAAGGTAAGAGAAAGTCGTGTGCTGTGTGACCAGTCATACCAGATTTTTATTATCTTTAACCTAGTTTAAACGCTATTTTCTATACTATTCAAAATAAATAACAATGATTATTTCTTTTTAATCGTGATATTAAAATTAAGGCAATATGCAAAGTTTGTTTCGTATTTAATATCTACTAAAAGAGCATGACATGGAAATGTTCTCAGGTTGTCTGGAAATATTTCGTCACCAGGAAAAAGTCTCAATCAAAAATATTTAAATAATATGCATAAATATAAAGTGTTTAGTTGGGAAATACAGGGCGAGAATTTATCAATACTTTAAAACCGATCTAGAATATTTTTAACCATTTATATGTTAGGAAAAAAATCTGGTGTGACTGGCGCAGAGCACACAAGTGAGTGACAGAAAGCGGGCACAAAGTTACAGGATGACAAATGAGAACCGGACGTTTAAAGTTCAATATGTAATGCAAGAGGACATGCGAATTCGATCCTGGGGGAGAGGGGGGGCTATCTACTCGTTCCAGGCTTCCAACTAAAATTAGCGTTCACACGATTCAAGTAGCTCTCTTTAAACTAAGCTACTCGTTCAAGCTACTACCCCCGTGTAAATTAGGCACTACATGAAATTGAAATAAATTTTCAAGTAAAGTACAAAAATATTTAGCGATATCAGAATAAAACATTCAATTAAAATTAGCATATGATAATTGAAATATGCTATTTAATTATTTAGAAATCGCTTTTGTTCATTAAAATGGTTAATATATTCAAAAAATTTAATCCCACGTCTATCAAAATTAATAGATCTTATATCTTAAATAGATCTTTGTATTAGTAATGAAACAAAATGAGGGAACAGACATTTGTTTCCTGACAGTGGTGGAGCCAAGCAAGGGATGGGCAGAATTGGGAAAAATATTTTATTCTTCTATTAGTAAATTTCGTGCAATTTTAATTCATAACTATGAAATATGGTATGCCTTATAAAATATTTAAAAAAAAAAAAAATAGTCTTTTTTTATACATGGAAAAAAGATATCTAGCCAAAAACTTTATAATATCTAACTTAATAATTATTAAGAGGTGAATAGCTGATGAGTAGATCTTGCATAAAGGGATGAGGAAAAGAACAATTCCAGCTAGATTTATATCTTTTTTTAACTGCCACAGTACTAAGGCAAGGATTTAGGTGTTTATGGTTAATTTAAAAATCTTTAACTATTTTTAAATTAACTATAAACACACTTAAATCTGTGCCGAGAGGGAGTCAAAATAAAGGTAAATAAACCTCCTCAGAATTGAATAAAAAATTATTAGATTTATATCGTTTATTAAGGCACTTCAAGCCGACGTTTCGGTCAGATAATCGACCAACTTCAGGGCTGAAGTGTGTCAACAAAACTCAAAAAGTTGAATGATACAATAACCTTGGCTAGAATAGTCTTTGGTTCTTATTTAATGGCAATAAAACTTACTTTTTTGAGTAGTTTTGTTGACACATTTCAACCTTGAAGATGGTCGTATATCTGACCGAAGTGCCTTAATAAACGAAATAAATTTAGCTGCAATTAAAAATAATAATTATCAGGCCTATTATTAGAAAAGAAGAATTCGATGACGGTTGTGAGTGGTAATTGGACCCTGTTACGCATTATGTCTAACCCCAAAATTTTATTAATTTCCAAAAACTCACAATTTTTTTAATTTATAATTTATTATATTTTTTTATTAAATATTTCTTAATATATTTTTTATTTAATTTACCAATAAAATAAAAAAATAATATATATAATAATTTTAAAAAAAAAAAAACCTTTTATTTTCTCATTTGGTGGTTGGTGGTGTTTCAGATATTGGGGGGGGGGAACAGGATCAGGTATGTAGGCAAACTCGTACTTAAATAACGTCTTCGAAAGCATCGTTTCCATTTTCAGGACGATACATTGGTAATGTTGCTTAGATTGATACAAAAATATAACATAAATTTGCATATACCATATAGACTGTATATAAGAATTGTAGTAGGTGACTTGGCTGTATTTTTTGAGTTAACTGGGCCCGAAACATCAGCGCTGGCCGAGATTGTTTCTTTTCAGGCCTGTATGAACCGATATGTATCAATTTAAGCAACATTAACAATTTATTGTGGGAACGATGCGTTCCCGAAACGCGAAGACTTTGCCTTCATCCACCTGCTCCTGTTAATTATTATTATTATTTTCATATTTTTGCAAATCTTTTGTTTTGAATTTTTTCGGCAAGTTAGAGTTATTTAAATTATCGATATGATTTCTTCGTTTGCCTTGTAAAATAATTAAATTCAATTATCCAACGAGCAAAGTCATCTTGAGTAAACAAATTGCCATAAGCCATTGAGTTGTTAGCCCTCTAAAAATCCTTAAGCCAAAGGGAACTTATAAGAAGGTTGAAGACATCTCAGATAATTATAGTTATTTCATTTACCACTAATTTAAATTAATGAGTAACCTTGCTTCAAATGGCTAGTAATGAATTATTAAAAGAGCATAATCTTTTCTTTCTTTTTAAGGAATAAAATTTCCACTTTCACTACTTTACAAACATGGATTGGATTATACGGTAGACCTGCTAAAAGGAGTTATTGATAACAATTATATTATTTTGAGATGAAAATAAAATCACACGTAAATGGGGGTTAAGATTTTAATATGATTGATAATAGAGGCGCAAATCAAAAATAAATCTCATATGATTGACCGAAGAGCGCACAACTTTCTTTTTCATTCAGTATATTTGAAATTTGTGTGAATGATATCCTATCACAGATTTATTTATCACATAAAATTTTTAAATTATATTTCACGGATGGCTACCGGGGGACGCTCCACACGCTGATTGCTCGGGGTCACCATTCCCGAGTTTTCGCCGCGCTTGGCATTGCTAAACTGCAACGATTCTGGTGACAGTTGTTCTTCTCCGTTGCCATGCCCCCGGCTAGATTTATTTTAAAATGGAAAATAATACAGTATGTTATAACCAAAAATAATGACATTTTTTTACAAGTGAATATATTAAAAATTTTACATTTTCTTCATAATTTTTTTGAGAAAATGAAAGGAACAAATTTTTAATTTTTTTAATTTTGTCCTTTCAGCTACAGAGGCCATTTAGGGGTTTTGAATTTTATTGCTATATGTCTATCGGCGAACGTTCAACGTGTTGATTCATATCCGAGGATTTTACCATGGTTGGCATCGCAGAGAGTGTAGTTCTTTTTTTTTTTTTTTTAATTTTTACGCCTACACGGCCACGCCAGAGAAACCATTTGGCCAGTTCCCGGTTTACAGAAAATAAAAAGCGGTCACAAAACAGATGAGAGGAAATTAAAAATCTTGTAACAACAGACCTAATCCTTACCAGCTCACCCTGTAGATTAAAACACTGTAGAAGGACCGTCATCTTTACAGGAAACAGGACTTCATTCTCAAGTGATACATATAACTTATCAACAGATCTTTTATTCTTCGGGCAGCCCAGGAAAACATGATCCATGTCTCCCACTGTCCTACCATCACAGTCACAATAAGGGTGTTCTCTTAGATTGAAAAGGTACAGTCGGCTGGGCGTGGCAACATGCCCTAAGCGCAACCTGATAATTAATTATATCAAGTTCCTATAAAGATGACAGTCCCTGAACCAGGTTTTACAGGGAATTTGAGGCATTACAGAGTAAAGATGAGAACCCCTCGTCTCGGATGTTCGATTCCAGTGCTGCTCCGCTCCATGATTATATTTATAAAAATTAAATTTCAAAAGTGAATGTGCCATATATAGAAATCTTCATGTAATGATAAAAACAAATTATTCTATTAAATTTAAAAAAAAAAATCGTAACCAGTGATTGACCTTGGCCTTGAGAGTGGATCAATTATAATGAAATCAAACTGATTGAGAAACACTTGGAACCGAAATTTGAATTTAAAAACGGCATCATTGAATGATTTTTTTTTTTTTTAATAAAGAAATGTCCTCTGATCAAAGCGCTTTCTCTATTGACATCCTTGGCGACTAATTGGAAATTAATTTAATTAATTAGAGACAATTAAAGTATAATAAAATCCCTCAAATTCAATAAAATTTATTATAATATAATTAATGTTAATTTTATGTGATTATCAATGAGGGCTCGCTGGTGTAGTGAGCTAGGGTGTCAGCTTGCAAAGAAGATCCCTGTTCAAATCCTTGGCGTGGGATTTTTCATTAAATAAAAATATTTATTTAATGTAAACAAATCCTCAAGCAAGCCCTGGATTGGAATATAGGATCTCACCACAATAGCCCTCAGGCAACTCTACGAGGAGAGGGAGTTCCTGTGACATCCCGTCCTGTGGAAGGGACGTAAAGAAGGTTCCCTCTCTGTGATGCATTCTTCGAAAGGAGTAGGCTACACGCCGGTGCTGAGGGAGTCCCTCCTCAACTAGGACATCCTCCATAGCATAGAAGAGGTTGGATAAAAGGAGCCGGTTGGAACCAGAAATAAGGATTAGTTCACTAGCTAGAGACGAGAGCAGGAGGAGGAGCTAGAGATAGGAAATGATGTAACTTCACGGGGTGCCGGTAGATGGCTACGGCCAGAGGCCGGTTGGGTTTGAGGTGTGTGTCTCCGTACACGTAAGCACCTCGGGTAAATAAACGGGGATCCCGATAGGAATTTCAAATAATAATAAAAAAAAAAAAATGTGATTATCAATGAGGATATTTCGTTAACTATTTGTTCCGTATATCTTGAAAGTGGTCTAAGTCCATGTTTACCTAAATTAAGATATTTGTTCGTCGCAGGTTCGGACCCAGGCAGTCCGATGATTTTATTTAAGCCATTTGGATACCAGATGGCTTAAATAAAAATGCCTCAACCCACAATAGATAATATATATTACAACGGTTATCGTCTAAAGTCTTAAATGGCCTCAGTTGCCGAAAAGACTTTGTGAAGTGTGTGTGAGTGTGAGTGTGAATGAGAAAAAAAAAAAAAAGATATTTGTTATTGATAATGTCCGAAAAATAATTTTAATTAATTAGTATTTAACCTGTTTTTGGATAATTACATTAATTGAATAATCAGTATGCTTAATTAATGCAGTTAAACAAAATTTACGTAATTATGTACCTATAAAGCTTAAAATTTAATATTAAATTTGAGAAATTATTTCATCCATGGGGGCAATAAAAATTGTCCAAACTTTTGAAAATAATGTATTGTAGATCACATATTTTTAATTTTTAAAGAGAACATTCCTTTTTACCAAATGATAACTTTATCTTCTTTTTTTTTATAAAAAAAAACACTCACACTTTTTTCCCATTCACACACCCATACACACAGACTTTTCGGCAACTTAGGCCATTTAAGACCTTTTACAATACCCGTTATTTGTAAATATCTAGTATATCTATTGGGGTCCAGGAATTCTTATTTAAGCCATTTGGTATCCAAAAATCATCGGACTGACTGTGATCTGATCTCTCGACTAGGGTTTGGACACCGGTGGAAACCGAAACCGGTATACCGGTTTTTTGGATAATTTTCAAAAACCGAGAAACCGAGTTTTTCCGAAAAACCGAATTCGGTTTTTTTTTTTTTTTAATTTTTTCTTCATTAATACTTGTATTCAAATTTTATAAATTAGCCCGTGATCCATGGGTCAGAGAGAAGATATTACAATAGCTTCTAGTAGCTTAGGGTTTCGGGTTCGCTTCCCGTTCCAAGCGAGAAAAATTTATTTCATTTGAATTGGCTATCAATGATTTGAAATAAATTAGGGATGGGGTTTAAATGGCCTTAGATGCCGAAAAAGACCTTGGACAAATAAAAAAAAAAATTATAGATTATTTATATTTTTTCTCCTTTTTTATAATACTTAAATAATCTATATATAATAATAGCGGAGTGTCGGTCTATCCGTCCGTCTGTCTCGCTCTGTTTGGCCAACTTTCCGTTGGAATTTTGAAACCGAAATTTTGCAGGCTTATAGAGGACGTTATGGAGAGTCCAGGAAAAATACTCGGGTCCCGAAATTCCTACAATTTTTTGAGTTATTAATTCATATGGTTACGATTTCTCCCATAGGAAATGTATAGAGAAATTTGTGTATTTTTTGTATTCTATGAATGTAAACAAATCCTCAACCAGGCACTGGATCAGAATAGTAGTAATAATAATTTTTTTTTGACAAGACAGGTGAGTGTTTTTTATTGATGAGGCCAAACATCCCATGGCCCTCGGGAATCAAACCCAGGATCTCCGCCTTTCCGGGGCATAGGCGTGCTATCCATTGCACCAGGCCACCGGAATTTTTTTGGTTCGGATCCCAGGCAGTCCGATGATTTTATTTAAGCCATTTGGAGTGGCAGGCAGGGGCGCGGTTATTAAAAAATAATTCTGTAAAATTTTGCTTTGAGTATTTTTTTATTTTTTTTTCCTTGATTTACATTTGAAAAAAAAACCGGTTTAAAACCGGTTTACCGGTTTTCCGCTTTGCGAAAAACCGAAAAACCGGTTTTCAAAATTTTCGGTTTTTTCCAAACCCTACTCTCGACCCTTGGTATACAAGGCAGGCGCGCTAACAACTACACCAAGCCCAAGAGCAGCTTTATCTTATTTTATTCAACGAGCTATGTATGTTTGTTTATTTGTTTGTAAGCACATCAGTTCTCTCGAAAACGGCTCTATCGATTTTTTTTTCAAATTTTAAATATACACTATTTCCAGAATAGAAAACAAAGTACTATTGATGTCGTTTTTGGAAAACCTCGAGTACTAGTACTTTTTTCCATTTTTCTCGAAATTCGCTTTAAGATGTTTTTAAATTTTAAATATAAACTATTTCTGGTACCAATACGAAATTAGGCTAGTTTTCGTCTTTGAAATGTTTCAAGTACTAGTACTTTTCTGATGTACTTTTTAAGTTTTTCCTAAGTTTTCTCGAAAAATAAACCAACGAGCTCCAGCTCGGTCAACCCGGAACTTGTAAATGAAATAAGACAAGAAGATTTTGTAACAACAAAATTATTTGAAGACGCAAATTTTGAAAGGGCAAATAATTCTAACAATAAACTGGTTAAAAATATGTCGGTTGCCTTTAGTCAATTTGAAGCATTTCTCTGTTGAGAGGTGGGAAAATTAAAAAACAAAAATTTAAGTTATGTTGAATTAACTTGGGGCTCCTTCAAATTTTATAACGAATCTGGTTGTTAATTTTGAAAGGGGCCTAACTCCATTATTGGTAAGAAAACATATTATTCACTTAATAATTAGAACTATAAATTTAACACCTTTAGTTACACTTAAGCATAAGGAATCATTATATTAGTATCCTGTACGTATATTTTTAATTCCATTGAAACATGAACCCTTAAATATCTTAATTTAAGTATAAATGCACTTAGGCCACTTTCAAAATAAACGGTTCATTTATTTGTTATGCCTACAACTAACTAGACAAGCCTGTATCAATCAAAGCCCAAGAGTAGATGGGCCTCTGATTAAACCTTTTTAAATAATCTTGAATAACTCCCCCCCCCCCCTCTTTTGCTTTTCTTTTCCGCCTCTCTTACTACCGGCATCCTTCGACATGCTTGTTACTTTGGAATTAACTTTTTACTTTTTTATTTAACGTTTTTATTTTATGTAATGATAAGTATCTTGTTTATTAATCAAATAGTTATTTTATAAGCAATAATATTTATCAACAAATATGCTTAAATCTCGACTCCTTAAGACGTAAATTTTCGTTAATATCACTATAAGTTTAAGAAAAAATTAATAGCAAATAATTAAAATTTTATTTTCAAACAGACAGACTTAAGATGTTATATAAGCTAATCAGGAGAGGTCACAGGGGTGAGGGGGGCTTAGAAGTTTTAAACAGAAAAAAAATTAATTTTTTTTTAACACACAAGTTCTTTATTAACGCTAATTTGAATCCGGAACTGGCCTAAATTATTATTACCCCCATTAAGCTCCACTCCTTGTATCCCCAACCCCTATTAACAAAATCATGGGACTGCCATTTAGGCTAATTGTCCTTCTAAAGTATTTAGGGGGAAAAAATTAATAACTAATAAATCAATAAGATGTTATAAAAGCTAATCAGGAGCGGTCATAGGGCAGGAGAGGGGGGAGTAGTCGTTGAGGGTTGAGGAGGTTTCCCTTTTCTTATTCATTTCAATTTCTTTCTAATTTATATGTTGAAAATAGAGATCATTGTACAGGAAGCGAGTTTTAATTTCATTTCTTCAATTACGTCAATAATCTATTTATTATATACAGTTGTTATTTTAAAGATTTCATTTGTAACGACCTTGACCGTGAGTATCGAGCATAGGAAAAAAAGCCTGAGTGAATAACACGGACAAATTATTTTTTGGAGGGGCTTGAAGAATAACAAAAAAGTGTCCTTTGTGAGGATGTATTATGTTCGTTTCAAACAAAAGAAAGGGAGCAGGAGCAGCCAAGAAATTAAAGCCTCCGATTTTCAACAATTACAGAGACGTTTCGGGAAAACTTTATTCTCCCATCATCAGTCTTTCAAATTGTATATGTCCTGGAGTTGTCATATGGACACAATACATTCATTGTGCATTATAATTATGGGCGATTCTACATAAATGATGTGGATTTTATAGCTGGATAATCGTTAATAGGTAAATAAAAGAATATCAGCCAAAATTATTTTATTTATTGGCCCCCCTGGAGTGACGTTTCGGTCTTGGTCAAGACCATCCTCAGAGCTATAACAACATAGAGTATATTTTTTATTTGTGAAATTTTACAAATTATAACATGGCATAAATCAGAGATATAATTACATTGCGGACTATCAATATAAGCAATATAATTATAATATCTCCGATTTTTATTATATTGTTATAATGTTATAATTTGTAAAATTTCACAAAAAAAATATACTCTGTATTGTTATAGCTCTGAGGATGGTCTTGACCAAGACCGAAACGACAGCCTAGCGGGTCAATAAATGAAATAATTTTAGCTGCTATTCTTTTATTTACCTATAATACATAAAGAATGTATTGTGCCCTTATCATAACTCTGGGACATATAAAATTTTAAAGACTGATGATGGGAGAATAAAGTAAACGTCTTGGTAATTGTTGAAAATCGGAGGCTTTAATTTCTTGGCTGCTCCTGCTCCTCCTTTGGTTTAAATCAACAGCCACGTACTTTTTTTTTATTTCATTTAAGTTCTTTTTCGGCAGCGAGGTCATTTATTTATTTCACCAGGATTAGTAGCCAATCTAATTGAAATCAATTCTTGCATGAAACGGGATGCGAACCCGCTACCCTTGGTATTAAAGGCCAGCGACAGTGAGAAAAAATCTCTGTTTTCTGGACTTAGCCAATTTATTTAGCTCAATTTTAATTCGCAGAATTAGAATCAAAGCAACAAACCATGAGAAGATAGAAATCCAACTGGCTATTTCAGAAAAGACGCATCTCATGGGAACTCAATTAAAATTGGATGAAAGTGAAGTTTGTTTTTTTTTTCAGTAAATGACAAATCATGTTTTCATCCTTAGAATAGTGTTAGTATTTTAATTGTGTTGGAAAGGACGATGTTTTCGGTTGCGAATACCCTGACGAGTCTACCCTAAAGAAAAAAGATATTTACCAACGCAAGTTGGAGCACATAAAGAAAACTTTTTAACTTTAACTTATTACAGATCAGAAGAAAAAAATCTTAGCTCCTGTAAATCGTGGTCAGTATCTCACAAGAAGTGTTAATTTTTTTTTTTTTTTTTTTAATTCTCCTTGGTGGCCCCTGAGGCTATTTTGGCACTTTTCAAAATGATGACTACCGGAGGACGTTCCACACGCTCGATTCTAGGGACAATTGGTGGCAATGCCAAAGGATGGCTGAATCTAGATCCCTTAGCATTGCTTAACACCTTGTTGGCTGTAATCCCTTTAACTTCTTCGATAACAATTTCGCTATTATTAAAAATCTGGTGTAACTGGCGCACAACACACCATTCTCTTAACTTCGGTAATCAAAAGTTATGTTCTGTGCGCCCCAGTCCCACCAGATTTTTCATGTCGACATATACTTAGTTTCCGCCGATATATTAGAATTCAAGATGTAAAATTTATAAGTATGTGAAAACATTTATATTTTGTTACCATGGCAACCATTTCTCTTATCCTTCCTATGAAGTACAAGAGTAAAAATTCATAAAATTTCAATGGTAAAATGAGAATATACATTTTAAAGAGAATGTAAAAAAAATAAATAAATGATTTTAGAATTTTAATCAAAATCGTTAGAGCGAATTTTGAGAAAATCGACAAAAACTGAAAAAGTACATCAGTAAAGTACTAATATTCTTTGGCCGATTTTGATTAAAAGCTTATTTTCACACCCTACGGGGGTGCCTTACTTAAATATAAAATTTCAGCCTCCTAAATCAATTCCTTCATGCTTTAAATTGAACCCAGACAGACCGACAAACAGACCATATCGCGAAAACCACTTTTTTGGATTCAGGGGACCTCAAAACGTGTATATCCTTCAAAATCTCGACATCGAATTTTTTACATTAATTCAATACCGGTACTTTCTCTCTATATATATATGTACAGTATATTAATATTTACATATAGGTAAGAGAAAGTAAAAATAAATAAAACTTTTGATTGGCCTCTCAAAATTAAAAAATAATTTCTTTTTAACATCAAATTTGTTATGGCTCATCAACTATTAGAAAAAAGAGAGGATAATGTTAAAGAGAAATGCACAAAAGGGAAAAAATGTCAGCACCGAAGCTTGGCAAGCGATTTGTTTATTTTGTAGGAGAGACCCTGACCGACGAGAGTATTTTTTTTGTGGCTTAATACTATTCTTGAGGCGCTGCGCTTTCCTTCGACATGCCCATGATCGCGGACAATGTCCTCGTCCCCTGACCCCTGTCCCCTCCCTCCTCCTCGCCGTGAGTACACCCACCAATTGCACTTTCGTTCAATTGATTATTCCGGCCGTCTACGATTTGAACAGTGAAAATAATCGCATCTTTTTCCTTTCCATAAAACTCGCCGCTTGTTCTAATAAAATTCAATTTTACTTTCTTGTTTGATTATTTAAAGGATAAATGAACTTTTTCCAACAAAATTTCAATATGAATTATTTAAAAGGGCAAAAGAGAGGTGTAAAAAGTTTGATTTTCTTTTTGTCGATTTTTGTTAAACTTTCCTTTTTTTACACCTCGAGAGATCTGGGCAACAAAAATGATAAAATGACAAAATAAAATTGTTAGTTTTTTTTTTATGTATTTTATCTTTTGAGAAATCTCAACAATTTAAGCAATAAGCGTATGCAATTACATCTACGCACATGAACATAAATGGATCATAATTCACATCTGTTAGATTTGAGAACAATGAATAATTTTTTTCCTCTTAGTATTTAAGAGATAGCTTTTTTTTATTTACTAACAACTTTTAAACTAATAAGCCTTTATGCGGCAAAAAATATAAGCAAGTTGACATTTCAAATGATTTACTTTGCTAAGTGAGATTTCGAAGAAAAAAAAATCAAAAATATTCCCTAAAGTTTGTTTTTGATTCAAATTTGAATGCCAAACGAGCCAGGTAAATAAAAACTTTCAAATTGGTTGAAACGTTTCGGCTTTAACGAGATAAGGTCATAATTAGCCAATTTAGAGAGTGTTGACGGGCTAATTTTATTTATATACCGTATCTACATGACATTCGTAAGCATCTTATTACTTATGTTAATTTATATACAAATGTCAGGTATAAAAATAAAATATTAGCATGACAATTAACTGATTATGGCCTTATCTCATTAAA
The DNA here is from genome assembly GCA_023213315.1 of Euborellia annulipes. Classification (NCBI taxonomy): domain Eukaryota; kingdom Metazoa; phylum Arthropoda; class Insecta; order Dermaptera; family Anisolabididae; genus Euborellia; species Euborellia annulipes. The sequence continues at coordinate 134,470 of JAKCPI010002813.1, forward strand.
ACCATCAAATTTGATTTTTTTTATCATTTATTATCAGTGGCAGACAATTTCCCTTAGGATTGTGGCTGGTTAAAATTTAAGGATTTTATCATGGAAGGGGTTTGTGGTTCAAGAAACGAAATAATATTTGAATTATTTTTTAGGACCACAAAAAAGATCTCTTTTAAAAAATTTAGAGGATCTGCACCCCTGAAATGGTTATTCCCGGGAGATTTCAATCAAATTTTATGATGTCCTCTCATGCCGTGTCTGAGTTGATTAAAGAATCCGAACTCAGAGATGAAAGGAGATTTACATAAATTAATTTTCAGGAAATCATTAAAATCCTCTTCAACCCAAGAGATTAAACAAATAGTTTAAAGATAACAAAAAGTGAAGTGATCAGGTTCTAATTTCACTTCTAAAATGAAAAATGTGCAGGATAAAAAAAGACAAGAGCCGGGCGGCGATTATGGAAGTGGCACAAGGGTTTTCTCAGGTGACTTGGGAAAAAATGCAAGTGTTCATTAGAAAAGGAAAAACTTGAGAAACCTTTTATCAATTTAGATAGCAATTAAAATTTGTTTGCTAGCCAAATATATTTAAAATTTATTCAATTTGATGGATGGTCTTTTTTTCCTTCTCTCGCTAAAAGAAGCAGCGCAGCTTCAGGAAATTCCTGGCATGACAATTTCCTTCCTTTGAACTTTCGAAAGAATGTAATAATAAAATATTGTAATATTCATTAAATATAGGAAAAAAATAATATTTATACAAAAGCAAACCTTGACATCAAAACTTTATAAATATTTTTTTATATAAAACGATTTCTAAGTAACGTACAAACATCATGTAGGGCCTCTACTCGACTAGAATTTTATGTAAGGACCCGATAAGGACCTTATCAGGAGTACTAGTACTTTACTGATGTACTTTTTCAGTTTTTTTTTTTTTTTTTTTTCAAAATTCGCTCCAACGATTATTTTTTTAATTCATAAATCAATTATTTTTTAGATGCTCTTTAAAATGTATATTCTCATTTTGCCATTGAAATCTTCTGAAGACCACTTTACTCTTGTACTACATAGAAAAGATAAGAGAAATGATTGCCATGCAAGGGCGGATCCAGAGGTGTTTCCGGGGGGGGGGGGAATCTGGTGTGAGCGTATATAGAAATTTTTTTCGGGGGGAGGGGCCTGTTCTCAAAAGTTTTTCTACGAAAAATTTTGTTTTTCGCGGCACCAAAAAATTTTTCATGTGCCATTCGCGGAACCAAAAATTTTTCGTGTGCCGTTCGCGGGACCAAAAATTTTTCCCAGGCGGAAAAACATTTTACCTTTTTTTAGAGACCAAAAAATGGGGACAAATTTCTGTGTTCGAAAACAAATTTTCGTTCGTGTGCTCGGGAACCAAAAATTTTTTCAGCCGGAAAAATATTTTACCTTTTTTTTAGAGACCAAAAATTTTTTTCGTCCGGGAACCAAAAATTTTTTATGTGCCGTTCGCGGAACCAAATTTTTTCACATGTTCCGTTTGCAACCAACAATTTTTCATGCTCCGTTCGCAGTTTCTAAAATTTTTCCCGTTTTTCGAATCTCGGGGGGGGGGTAATTACCCCCTTTACCCCCCTGTATCCGCCCTTGTTGCCATGGTAACAACATTTTACATCTTGAATTCTAATATATCGGCTTAAACTAAATATATCTCGACACGAAAAATCTGGTGCGACAGTCCCACCAGATTTTTTAAATTATTTTGTTTCTTCAACTAGAACTACCCTAGTATTTATCTAGCGTCTGTCTTTTATTTAGATGAATAAGTACATTATTTGGACAAGACGAAGAATTTATTTTGTAGGCCTTTGTACTGGGGCGTAGCCAAATGAAAGCAAAGAATGGATGGAGGACTCCTCTCTATAGCAATTAAAATTAACAAAATCCCATTCAAGTTTGCATAAGTTCGAATCAATTAATTTGGTATTTATAGAGTTCGTGCTTTCCACTCATTAATATTCATTTTCTAAATAAGAATGGAATTATAGAATTATGAAAAGTCAATAGGAAAATGAAGAAGCAGCCAAATTAAAATTTTCCTCATCGACGTTTCGGTCTCGGTTTGAGACTCCCCTAAGGACTTTGGAAATAGTTATAAAAATGATGTGCGTGCATGTCTAAAAAATAACTTTATGAATAAAATATTATTTAATTGCATAAAGTCATACAGTATATCAACGTGCACCAAGCAAGATGCCTTTTCTAAATTCTGAAGATGACTTTGAAGCTGAACGAAACGTCGGCTGGGAAATTATGTTTATTTTGAATTCAGCTGCCTATCCATCAACCATCACCTATCTTAATTTTTTAGTAAATAATAAACTATAGGCCTATATAAAATATACAGTAGATGGCCATTAAGAGAAATTGCTCAGGGGCCCACATCTTGTGGGTACGTGAATGGCGACCACGAGCTACCCGAGCTGGGACTGGCAGTCCTTTTATTCTTTACATGTCAGTCCCTACCTTCTATATTTTCAACAGGCGTCAGACCGTGCGACGGGCCGGCCTGCTCTATTTCTTCCGGTCGCAAAAATCCCATTCCGCCGACCCCGCAACGCAGGATAATAATGACAAAGAAAGAAGAAGAAGAAGGACGTTAAGAGAAAACATATGATTAACATTTATTAACTCAGATAGTCGAAAAAATTAAGTAGCTCGGGAGTCGAACTGGTGATTTGTACCTCAGCATGCCCTTCCATAACACCCCACTCGGTATCTGAGTTTAAATAGATCAAAACCTGACTGGTACAGTTAGTTTCAATATTAACCGCCACCCCTAAAAGAAGTAGACAACCAGAGCGCTTAGCTACCGTAATTGTTGTCTCAAAAAAAAGTATTTCGACTGCAATATTAAAAAAAGTTAATTTATTTATTTTCTGGTTGTCTAACTTCTCTATTCTCTCGGGTGGCGGTTAAACTAACGGTACATTTATTTATAACAATTGATTTAAATAATTCTATTAAGATCTATTCCAAAGTAGTGACTGTGATGTAAATGGATAATTATAGGCAGGAGCAGTCAATAAAAAAGACTCTGTATGCTGGTTCTAATCTCGGAGACGTTTCGGTTCTTTTAATATAAGAGCCATCTTCAGTTCTTATCTCTTATATTAAAAGAACTGAAACGTCTCCGAGATTAGAACCAGCATACTGAGTCTTTTTTATTGACTGCTCCTGCCTATAATTATCCATAATTCTATAATATTAAGGATCGAATTAATTCATTATGTGTGTAAAGCCGGCAATCATTATATCCCTAATTTACTCATTAATGCGAAGAAATTCTTTTAATTTTACATAAAATTCACAAATCACTTGACCTATATTATCAAAAAATTCAGAGATACGAATATATCTATATAATTATTTACCAATTGAACCAGATTTAATTTCATAAAAAAATTTAACGAAATTTTTATCCAATTAATATAAAATATGATCGATGTCGTTTATATGAATACGTAATATTATTAATATTTAAATGGAAATCCTTCTCTTTGTAAAAGTAAGTCATAATAATTAATTTATGGATTGTATTCTTCCTGATTATGATAAAAATATGTTTTTATGTGATTAATATAATTTCTTTTTCCATTTCATAATAATACTGTAACTAAGAAATATCATTAAAATAAACAGTTTCTTCATTTAAGAATGAACAAGTGTAAAGGCAACATGTTATAAAAGTCAAAATAAAAAAACTTAATTGGAGTAATTTTATATAAGAGCAATTTTTTGATAATAAAGTGCAATTAAGTGAAAAAAAAAGGTAAAATTTATATAATTTTTTTTTTTTTTTTTAGAGGGCTATGTCTCTATTATTGAATTAGGTTTATTTGCTTTGAGATTCGAGAGGAGCCATCCCGGAAGGGCAGGGCAGGGCAGCAGGTGTGTTTTCCTTCATTTTTCTTGCATAAGGTGGCGAGCCAGCCTTTCGGACATTCCACGAGGCACGCGCTTTTCTGCATACAAGAAGGGATTGCGCAAACTCGGCACGCGGCATCTCTCCGTTATATAAGGCCCCCTGGACCGACCTAGGGGAATTCTTTCAGGGAATCTCGAAGATTGTATAACTACTGATGATGTCCTTATATATACAATTTATCTTACTTGTTAGAAGTGCGAAAAAAATGAGGAAATTAATAAAATTGCAAATATCTATATTATTTTCTCAGATTAAATAAACTTATTGCAGCTGAGGGTATTTATGGTAGACTATCTCTT